>JAADVW010000297.1:0-38829 GCA_023335875.1 Elongisporangium prolatum
ACCCCCCCCCCCCCATGCACACACTGCGACCATGGCCGCCCCAACGGTGGGCTCCGCCAGCAATACGAATGGGTGTTACGCCTTCGGCCACCACCAATACCGAGTGCAACGCGCGTCGCCGCCACCATCGATTAATCGCTCTCGTATGGGTGAATGTGGGCCATTGACTTTCTTCTTTTCTGCGTATAAGTTAATGTGCAACACCGTGTTTCAATTGTCGTTGCTGAAGAGCTACAATTCAGTACTGCTGTATGCACGGTCTATGTACATTTTGCAAGTCCTCCGGGAATTAACTTAGCGAGGACCAGGTTCGTTGAGTCGCACTCCCCGCCACCACCTGGCTGATCGACTGGGCACAAAGGAGCCTGTAGGTTGGCGTTCCCTCTTCCGCCATGGCAGCTGGGCTCCGTGGGAGTCGCACATCCCGTGGAAGAGAGAGTGTGGCTGTCACGCTGTTAGTCCCTTGCATAATAGCGCACTCATTTGCTAATCTGCAGCGCTCGTGCCAAGCCGCAACTTTCAGCCATGGTCTTCTCCACCAACGTCGCTCTGCTCGCCGTGGGCCTCGTGGCCGCAGCCTCCTCCGTCCACGGCCACGGCTACATGCTGTACCCGTACCCGTACTTCCCGGCCGGCGGTGACATCACGACCTTCGCGGCTACCATCGACGGTCCTTCGGCGCTCACGTGCCCCTCGAACGGCTCATTCACATCTTCTCCAAGCATCAACTCGGCGTCGTTTACGGAGGCGTTCAACTCGCAGACCACGTACAAGACGCTGAAGGCTCTTATTGAGGGCAAGGCCACTGTGGTGACGTCGGCTGCAACGCTGACCTGCGGTTACACGGACCCTGACAACCAAGCGACCGCTGATGACCTCCCGGCGTACGTCACATGGACTCACTCGTCGACGGAGGGTTTCACGGCCTCCCACGAAGGTCCATGCGAAGTCTGGTGCGACAGCACTCGAGTGTTTCAGAACGACAACTGCCCTGTGAACTACCCGAGCGCCCCCGCTCTTCTGCCATACGATCAGGCAGTGTGCAAGGAGTCCAGCAAGCTCACCTTCTACTGGCTGGCGCTGCATTCGTCCACATGGCAGGTGTACATCAATTGCGCCAAGCTGTCCGGCGACGTGACCTCCACGGCTTCGTCCACGTACACGGGCTCGACCTACACGGACAGCTCGGCTTCGACCACCACCACAACCAGCAGCGCTTCGGCTGCCTCTACTACCACCAGCGCATCGACCGCTTCCTCTGCTAGTAGTGCTTCGGCTGAGACCACTACGTCGACCAGCACCGCTGACGAAGCCACAGACTCTGCCTCGGCCACCGACGAGTACTCGGCCTCGGCCACCGATGAGTACTCGGCCTCGAGCACCACGGAAGAGACCACGTCCCCTGCGACCACCACGGCCACGCCTTCGACCACGACCGCCACGCCCACCACGACTGAGTCGTCGGGTTCGTCCAAGTGCAACGTGCGTCGCAGCCGCCGCAATTAGGACAGTGAAGCTCGTGTCTTCTCGATCTTTTGCGCTTCTGTGTGTAGTCTTCCAATAAAAACTACCTGTGAATTCATCTTGCAGTCCTTATTCTCGTCTTATACTATCGCCCAAAAGCATCGTAACCGTGGATACCTCTTGCATTCCTTCAGGCCAAATGGGAATGTGGAACGCACGAACACCTTGGCTTAATAAATCTAAAAAAAGAGAAGAAGAAAAAAATCAGCGTCACCAGGTCTGTTTGACTTTGTATAAATACTGCAGGCACGATGGGCCCTTGAAGATTGAAATCTTCTGATGGCAATGTTCAGTTCACTTGTAGAGTTCAGTCCACAAGTGTCCTGTATGTAAAGCACAGGCCAAAATGCCACACTTATGAGTGACCGACAAGATGTATGTCAATATATCCCTAATACAGTAAACAAATCATACAACTTGATTTAAAAAACAATTCAGTATATTTTGTATCGTTTACCATTTTTTGACTGTTGCTCCAGGAACAGATTTGCCAGATGGCGCCCCTCAACACCCACATGGGAGATCGGCCCGGCACACAACTCAGCCTGAGGCCAGCATATCAGAACGTCGCCATCTTCCGCCGGGGCAGCTGGCCAAATTGGGAGTTGTGACTCTTCTCAGCGGAAGGCGCGGGTCTGCTATACCTCTTGCTTCACGCTCACTTAACAATTCGCATTGTCAACCCCAAAGCCGCAGCCTCAGCCATGGTCTTCTCCACCAACATCGCTCTGCTCGCCGTGGGCCTCGTGGTCGCAGCCTCCTCCGTCCACGGCCACGGCTATATGCTGTACCCGTACCCGTACTTCCCGGCCGGCGGTGACATCACGACCTTCGCGGCTACCATCGACGGTCCTTCGGCGCTCACGTGCCCCTCGAACGGCTCGTTCACGTCCTCACCTGATATTAATGCGGCGTCGTTCACGGAGGCGTTCAACTCACAGACCACGTACAAGACCCTCAAGGATCTGGTCAACACTAAGGCCACGGTCGCCACTTCGTCTGCTACGCTGGAGTACGGCTACACGGACCCTGATAGCCAGACGACGGCGGACGAGCTCCCAGCGTACGTCACATGGGCCCACACGTCCACTGAAGGCTTCACTGCTTCCCACGAAGGCCCGTGCGAGGTCTGGTGCGATAAAACCCGCGTGATGCAGAACGACAACTGCGCCAAGACGTTTACGACTGCCCCTGCTCTGCTGCCGTACGACCAGTCAGTGTGCAAGAAGTCCAGCAAGCTTACGTTTTACTGGCTGGCGCTGCACTCGTCCACGTGGCAGGTGTACATCAATTGCGCCAAGCTTTCTGGCGATGTAAGCTCCACGGCTTCGTCCACGTACACGGGCACAGACTACACGGAGGGATCGAGCTCGACCACCAGCACAACGACCACCACTACCTCGTCCAGCACTGAGGCCGAGGCCTTAGAGTCTGCCTCTGCCTCAGAAGCTGCCTCAGCCATCGAAGAGTCCTCAGCCTCCAGCGCCTCGGACGAGACCACGGCTCCCGCGACTACCACGGCCACTCCAACGACCACCACGGCCACACCAACGGCCACACCAACGACCACCACGGCCACATCAACGACCAGCAGTAGCTCCACCACGGATTCTCAGTCGTCCGGATCGTCCAAGTGCAACGTGCGCCGCCGCCGTCGCAATTAGAGCTCTGCCTTCCAATCTTTTGCGCTCCTCTGTGTGGTCTGGGTCTTTCTCCTCCGACGTTTTTGCGTGAATTCATATATAAAAAAACAGCATGTTTCCTTGCGATTCCTTCATTCTTGATTATTTTTTCCACGCGCCGTTCGCTTCGCTACCGCTGCACGGCTTGCACCGCTTCGTCCTTCATGCCGGTCTCGCCGATGGAATGTGGAACGCACGAAAGGTGTTCGTTTGGTGCATTTTAAATCGCTACTGTCCACTTTTTATATCCTTGGCTGTGAACCCTAATCGTAATTACAAAGGTGATACTGTACTGTACAGTATTTGAAGATTTTCTCTAGTTGAAGTAACAAATCGCCTTGGGTTCAGTATACAGATCTCACTGTATAGCTCTGTCTCCAGCCAATCAACGACGCGTGTTGCGTTGAAAACGATAGATTGAGATACAGTAACAGGAACAAGCACGGAGATGAAATCTTGCTTAAGCGCTGACAGGCAGCAATACGCCTTCAATGCCATTTGTCCACACTTCTGGCGTCCGTTCTCCACTTCAGATCAGCGAGCATAAATGCACACTGATCCGCATTGTGCTTCTCTCCTCAAGACACCACAGCGACCACGAACACCTCCGATGTATCGAGCAAGTGCAGCGTTCTTCCTCGTCCATGTAACTAAAGATGCGTCTGTATAATGCGTCAATCCACCACTGTAGTCGGAATAAGCTGAGCGACCTCAATTCTGTACAGCACCTAACCACCTTATCCATGCTGTCAATCAATCACTATCCAAAACAGCCACATGCCATTGACATTGTTTGAGTTTTACCCATCAAGGCTGCAACACATCAATTATTTGCGTAAACTGACAGTAAGCTTAGAGTCGGTTCGTTTCAACACCACACCATGACTGCTGGTGGGGCGGAACACCATGTTGGTTTGAGCAACAACCTCCAAGCATATACTACTACTAGTATCCAATCATAGATCGTTGTGGTCAATAATGTATTCTAATTGGCGGAAACTGAATCAATAAACGTTTAGTGCATCATGTTTGCAAGGAAAGATGCAATTTCATCCTTTGCGCAAAAGCAGGTGTTATCTCGTCAAGGGAAACAACTCGATCCACCATTCGCAGGCCATTCACTGTACAAGCAAACGATGGGATTGAATTCAGGTGTATTTCTAGCGGATCAGCTGGTCTCCATCTGGGATCGCAGCGGACTCGGGAGATCTCCTCGGCCGCTGCGTCCCCATCCGCTCTCACTCTCCAACTTGCCTGTCTGAGCTCCAATGGTGTCCACTGCTTTTAAGACGCTCGCTGTGACCTGCGGTCTTGTGGCCATGGCCACGTCGGTCAACGCCCATGGCTACATGCTCAAGCCGGCCGTGTACTTCCCCACGGCCGTCGACTGGACTGGTATTGCCGGCGACATCGACGGCTACGATGCCATCCCGTGCCCCGACGGCCGCTCCTACTCGTGGGACCAACTCTACAACACCGAGTCGTTCACGGAGGCGTGGTACAACCAGACCGAGTACACGTCGCTGCGCGATTTCTTTAACCGCGCCAACTTCTCGTGGGTGGACGGCGCCACGGCCGAGTGCGGCTTCACGGACCCGAGTGGCCAATCGGAGGACCTGCCTGAGTACGTCGAGTGGACCAAGAGCTCCAGCGAGGGCTTCATCCACAACGGCCCGTGCGAGGTCTGGTGCGACGACACGCGCGTGTTCCAGAACGACAACTGCCAAGTGAACTACCCGGGGGCCCCTGCCATGCTCAACTATTCGCGCTCTGAGTGCGTCGGCGCCAAGAAGCTCACGACCGTCTGGATGGCGCTCCACTCGTACATGTGGCAGGCGTACGTGGACTGCGCCGGCCTCAGTGGCAACCTTGGGTCCGGTTCGTCTTCAGGTTCGGTAGCTGCCGTCTCGACCTCCACCACGACCTCCACGGAAGCTTCGGCCTCAGCCACCACGGAAACTTCGGCCGCTTCTGCGACGGAAGCCTCGGCCTCCAGCGCCACAGATGAGACGACCACGACTACGACCTCCTCGGCCGATAGCGCTTTGGAAGATGCCTCTGCTTCGACAGCCTCCAGTGCCAGCACTACGACTGATACGGCCGAGTCAAGTGCTGCCAGTGACACCACTGCCAGCGCCAGCGTTGGCGGTGAAGCTACCGACAACACCTCCACCACTACCACCACATCGAACGAAGCTTCGGCCTCGTCCTCTAAGTGCAATGTGCGCAGCCGCCGCCGTCGCAACTAGACACACTCGTCAGCTTTGACCTTTGACCCCATTCATGCGTAATACAAAGTATCCGTTGTGAAAGTTACGCAGACACCATTCTTGAAAAGCGTAACAACAGCGGTTACGACATCAATCAGTTGACGGTTGATTACCGGTATAAAATCGGTATTCCTCCTTTGCATTGCAGTTTCGAATCGTAACCAGCAACCTCCCATAGTTTATCATTTCATCGAAGCTTTTTTCTTGCGAAAGGTTGCACGATCCTTCGCACAGAGAGCGATTGTATCAACTTTCCGCTTCGTTTAACGCATACAAACGTTGCTGTACGGGTGGTCCGACCTCTTTCGTTTTGGCAAGGGTATCCAAGATAACAGGTATCGGTCCACTGCGGTTGAAGTTTCGCGCGCTGTTGGCCGCCCAGTCGCTCCGCCCAGAGGTCCCGACGGTGTTTCCCACTCAGTCCTCAGTCCTGAATTCCCCTTCAAGTACCCAGATCTTCTTCGTCCTCTCCCTTCCTCTCCTCAAAATGGCGGCCCGCGTTGCATCCAAGTCCTCCAAGTGGTTCAGCGACCCATCCGTACGTTGGTTATGTCTCCAGTCCCAGTCCTTTTGAAAAGCTGATGAGCTCGATCTCGTTCTCTCTGTAGACGTATCCGCTGATTGCGTGCATCGGTGCTGGTTCTGTCATGTGCTTCATGACGGGCGTGCGTCATCTGACGTCCAGTCCGGACGTGAACTGGAACCGCGAGAAGCGAAAGAGCAAGGAGCTGCCCACGGAGCCGCAGACGTCCTGGACGGCGCATCGCGAGGGACTCAAGAACCTCCGCGCCAATGCTGTCAACACCAACAACAGCAAGTAGGCAGCGTCTGTACCATTAAATACACATACGCTCTATTTTCATCTCGCTGTGTGAGTTACGCGGCGGCGCACTCGACCTCCTCGTAGTTGTTGGCGTCGCTCAAGAGCTCTCGCAGCAGCGCATGCGTCAGCGCGTGGCCGGGGCTTGTGGCGAAGAAGAAGCCGTGTAGCGGCAGTCCCGCCAGACCCAAGTCGCCCACGCAGTCCAGCAGCTTGTGGCGCACCCACTCGTCCTCAAAGCGCAGCCCCTCGGCGTTGAGAACGCGACGACTGGTCTTGTCTTCGTTGGGACGTGAGAACACGACGGCATTTTCCAGCGACCCGCCGCGCGCCAATCCGTGCTGGAGCATCCACTCGATCTCCTCCTCGAATGTGAAGGTCCTCGCAGGCGCGATCTGCGCGTGGAAGGCGTTTGAATCAGCGCCCAGAACGTAGCTGCACGCACGTGAGCCGAGCTGCTTGTGGTGGAAGTTCACCTGCACCGACATGCGTAGCGTGGGGGCGGCGTCTCCAGCGGCCCGCGTGTCCTCCGGCATGGGCAGCAGCCACGCGGCTTTGTCTCCCATGAGCACTTGCACAGGTTTGGCCACGCGCAGGAACCGCAGCGGTGCGCTCTTGTGCTCGATAAACCCAGCTGCCAGCAGCTCGTCCATGAACTGGAGACTGCTGCCGTCCAGGATCGGCAGCTCCATTGCGTCGCTCTCACCTGCGACGTCCACGCATGCGTTAAAGACGCCGGACGCTGTGAGCGCTGCCATGAGGTGCTCCACTGTGGATACACGATGCTGCGAGTCTGACGTGCGCAGCTGCGTGCAGAGCTGGCTGGACGCGGCGTCCACGTTGCGGATGTGCGCATGCATAGACGCCGTGACATGGGCAGAGGCCGCTTCAGAACGCAAGTGATCCACCAGTCGTAGGATCACACCCGCATCTTTTCTGGCGGGCGATACCTGCACGTCCACACGCGCTCCGGAGTGGAGTCCGACGCCCGAGAACCGGATCGGTCTCGCCAACGTCCGCTGCCATCGCATGGTGGCGACCGACAAATGAAGAAGGGTTACGCTCAAAATAGTGTTCGCCACAATAAGAATGACACAACCGTAACCAAGGAGCTGTATTACTGTAGCCCATTTTTTATAGAGCGCTGTCTTCGTTATCAGATGGCGACGTCCAGCTCCACTCGAGAGGCGATCTCGAGGATGTCGGACGTGATGTTCTCGTGCACGTACTCGTACTGACGCGCAGAGATGCGCAGCAGATCGCGGATAAGATCGTGGTTGCCCATGATGTCCACGTGGTCCGAGGTCGCAGGCCCGCCGCGCGGGTCGTACAGGATCGACACGGGGTTGTGCTTGTATTCACGCACGCGCACCTGCACGCCGCCTGGGTTGTATTTGGTGCGACCGCGCCAGCCATGCGCACACATGTACCCGAGCGAGATGAGCGGCACAGTGCCGTCGCCGTCCACGTACCGCACGCCGTTGCTGATGAACGGGGCCGCGTCAAAGTCTATGTCGAGCATGAACGGCACGACACGGTGGCCATCCACGATCTCTTCGTTCTCTGGGTCGTTGGCGTGGTACATGTAGCCACGCTCCACGGGCTTGCCCACACCGTAGAGACAGAAGAGCTTCAAGTTGGGCGCACGCGGCAGCGTGGACGAGAGTGGATTGGTCCAGTACTTGGGCGCGTCGTACGCAGCACTTGCGAGGTCGTCAGCCACCGGTGATCGACTCATGAGCCCATCAAAGTGGTGCAGATTGGCATCCTGTGCGCCCAGGAAGTCCAGCAGTTCGCCTGCCGTGAGGTTGGCGTGACTGTTGTTGGCGAACTGCAGCAGAGCGCCATTGCTGCCGTGCTCGGCTACGTGCTGTGGGATCTGCGACGCGTTGTACGTGAGTCCGGTCTCCTCGTCACGCGTTGGGAAGCGAGACGCGATGTCGTCGGGTGCAAAGGTCGCATTGCCCCAGATCGCGTCGCCGCCAAAGGGCAGCATCGTGAACACGCTGGGCCAGGACCGCGCCAACAAAGCACGGGACGCCGGGCTGAAGAAAAAGCCAAGCACCTTGGATAGTCCGCCCAGCTCAGCCGTGTCCTTCATCTCGCCCGAGAGCAGTGCGCTGATGGACTTGATCGTGCCAAGCGTCGGCCCAGCGATGTTGGCAAAGGCCTCGATGTTGTCGTCGACCCAGGACGGACCGCCCTTGCCGCCCTGCTCGCTCTCGACCCACTGCATGAAGTAGTAGATCACCTGCGTGGCGTACGAGTGCGTCACGAGCATGACCTTGTGGCCGTCGTTCGTGGCCTTGGCCATCTCGATCGTGTACTTGAGCTTGGTGAAGTACTTGTCGCGGATCTCCAACAGCTCGGGCGCCAAACGCCAGTCGTAGGCCGCCATGTACATGTTGTTGCTGTCATAGCCGATGTCCGCCAGGTTCTCAATGATCTTGCCCCAGACCCAGAAGCCGCCGATGATGTAGTCGGCCGCCTCGAGGCCGCTGGCCGGGCGCAGCTTGATGCCTTCCGGGTCGAGCCCCGTGGCGCGGTTGAGCATCATGGACTCGAGCCAGCACTTCTGGTTCAGCATGAACTGCTGCACCATGCGCGCAGTGCCCCACATGCGCTGGCGGAAGTACGCGCGGCTGCAGTCCGGGCCGGCCCAGATCTCCAGGCCTGTGGACGAGAAACCCGGAATAAGCACCACGGGCGACACGCCCGTGACGTTCTCCAGCTGCAGCTCCAGCCCCGGACGGTCGAGCGAGCCGTTGGACGGATGATAGTCAATGGACGACATGATCTCGTCCTTGACGCGCTTGGACCATTCGAAGCTTGTGAGCTTCTCGTGCAGTGCGTGCATCTGCACATGTCACAGATTCGTTAGTCGATTGCATCGCAACCGTAACAAGGAAGCGCGTTTGTACCTGTTCCTTCGGGAGCGAGATCATGTCGGGAAGCGGCTTGTCCAGGTACACGAACTGCACAGCGGCCACGCTGGCGATGCCAATGAGCACGCCGAACAGCAGCGCGTAGCGGCGGCGCGACATCACGTGCTTCGTCGCAGCCTCGTGCCAACTGGCGTGGTGTGCGAGTGACGGCTTGGCGCTGGAGAGCGCAGTCGTGGGCGGCTCGCTCTGCGGCTGCTTGGCCTTGCGCTGACGCACTGCGGTCGACATTCTTCTCTCTTGATCGCTTGAGCTCTGCGAGCCAAAATGCCAAGTGAAGCCAATCGGCTGACGAAACTGGAGATTTGACAAAATACCCATGATTCAACACGCCATGGGCATTTTAGGCAACTGTGGTTTATAAATCAGGCTCTCTCCCCCCATCCACAGATTTGGACGTGGCATAATCCCATGTGAGTCCTCTGGAGATTACTCCCCCGACAGAGAGAAGAGATCGTGTTTCTTGAGTCCTAATAATCATTTTCTATTGCTGCCATCAACAAAAACGCACTCGGCATGCAGCCTTTCACTGCAAGCCCAGTGGTGGCGAACTAACAGCAGTCTCCACACTAGCTGCACTTACATCATGCCGCCCATGCCGCCCATACCGCCCATGCCTCCCATGCCGCCCATGGGGCCAGCAGCAGCACCAGCTTCCTCCGGCAGATCCGCAATGAGCGCCTCGGCCGTCATCATGAGCGAGGCCACGCTCGAGGCGTCGACCAAGCCGGTGCGCACGACCTTGGTGGGGTCGATGATGCCCTCCTGGACCATGTCCACGTACTGAGCTGTCTGCGCATTGAAGCCAAAGTAAGGGGAGTCGCTCTCGAGCAGCTTGCCGACCACCACGGCGCCCTCCTCGCCAGCGTTCTTGGCGATCTGGGTCACGGTGGCGCGACAGGCGCGCTCGATGATCTGCACACCGACCTTCTGGTCCAGGTTCACGCACTGGTCGTACAGACCGGGCAGCGTGCGCGAGCACCAGAGCAGAGCCGAACCACCACCGGGCACGATACCCTCAGCCACAGCGGCGCGCGTGGCGTTGAGCGCATCGACGACGCGGTCCTTCTTCTCGTTCACCTCGACTTCGCTGGCGCCACCGACCTTGATCACAGCGACACCGCCGCTGAGCTTGGCCAGGCGCTCCTGGAGCTTCTCCTTCTCGTACTCCGAGGTCGTGCCCTCGATCGAGGCGCGAAGCAGGTTGCCACGTTCCTCAACGGCTTCGGTCGAGCCTGCGCCGTCCAGCAGCAGAGTGTCGTCCTTAGTCACCGTGACCTTCTTGGCGCTACCGAGCATCTCGGGGGTCGTGGTCTCAAGGCGGTGACCCAGGTCCTCCGACACGACCGTAGCGCCCGTGAGCACCGCCATGTCCTGGAGCGAGGCCTTGCGGTTGTCGCCAAAGCCCGGAGCCTTGACGGCGCACACCTTGACGCCACCACGGATCTTGTTGATCACGAGAGCGGCCAGAGCCTCGCTCTCGACGTCCTCGGCGATGATGAGCAGCGGGCGCTGGGACTTGACGACAGTCTCGAGCACCGGGATGATCGACTGCAGCGACGACACCTTCTTCTCCACCAGCAGGATGTACGGGTTCTCCATCTCGCACGTCTGGGTCTTGTTGTCCGTGACGAAGTAGGGCGAGATGTAGCCGCGGTCGAACTTCATGCCTTCGACCACCTCGAGTTCGTTGAACAGCGTCTTGCCGTCCTGCACCGTGATCACGCCTTCCTTGCCTACGCGCTCCATGGCGTCACTGATGAGGTCGCCGATCTCGGTCTCCGAGTTGGCCGAGATGGTGGCCACCTGCGCCACCTTCTGCTTGTCGTCGATGTCCTGCGACAGCTTGGCCAACTCGTCCACGACGTGATCCACAGCCATCTGGATGCCGCGACGCAGGTCCGTGGGGTTCATGCCGGCGGCCACGCTCTTGCAGCCCTCGCTGAAAATGGCGCGCGTGAGCACAGTGGCCGACGTGGTGCCGTCACCAGCCACGTCGTTGGTGTTGTTGGCCACCTGACGCAGCAGCTGCGCGCCCATGTTCTCGAACTTGTCCTTGAAATCGATGTTCTTGGCCACGGTCACACCGTCCTTGGTGATCTTGGGGGCGCCGTACGACTGGTCAATGACCACGTTGCGGCCCTTGGGGCCCATGGTCACCTGCACAGCGTTGGCCAGCTGGTCCGCGCCCTTGAGCATGGCAGCGCGGCCCTGGAACAGATAGAGAGGCACGAGTCAGGCATCTGTGACACAGCCACACGACCAGAACGCAGAACACACCTCCACGCCGAAGCGGATCTCCTTGCCGGAGGCAAAGCCACGACGGCCGACGACGCGCGCCGCCTTCTTCACGGCCACAGCAAGCGTAGGGTTCATTTTGGTTGGCTTCTGGAGTTGGAAATGCGCCCCGAATGTGTGGCGCCGCAGATTCGCAAATGCAAACGCAACGGCAAGGCCTTCGCTGTGTCTTAGACAGAGGTCGGATCTGTAAAGTTCGGCTGTTCGGGCGTGTTTTGTAAATATATTCCGTGAATATGACGGTTAGATTCGGCATTGCATACAAACTGCAAGTGAATGCAGCCCTGTGCTTGGCCACTCGTTTGCGAGTTTTCGAAAACTAAATAAAGATCGTTCTAGAAGGTGATGTAATCGCAGCGATTGCGCTAAGTTCGAGAACCCCTCTTTAGAAGGACCTAAATTTTGGACAATTACGTAAACGTGGCAGCAAAGCCAATTGACAAGCATTCAATATAAACACTAGGTCCTTATACCAAGGTAATTCAATCATCCATCCCAGTCCAGTTTTTGTGTCACAGTTAAATATCCGACTTCAAACCTGTTCTAATCCCATTTAACAGATAGGGGTACACTGTACCAGTGTGTCAATTCGCCCATCTCCCCATCTGTTTTACCGGCGGTACAGTGTGCCCACTTCTCACAAGTCGCAGATGGCATGATTGCATGCGTGTCATCGAGTCTTAGCTCTTCGATGATCTGATTCCTCAGTCCTGGAGAACAATCGTCCATCTCCTCATTCTCTCTCGGATGGCAAGGCTGGCGAATGCGGAAATCGGCGGCAGCAGCGAAGTCTCCACTCTGGTCCTGAGAGCGCCCGACCGTTCGCGCTCCTCCGGTTCTCTCTGCGACCGATGCGTTTCGCCGTTACCGCCAACGACCGCTCGACCGCGAACGGATCGCGTGCACGTCCCCGCATCCGCCGGCAGCCTCGCAGCAGTTGAAGCCGGAGCCGCAGAGTTCGTGCAGCGGCTGTGCGAGCGCTGCGCCATGGGCCGGAAGAAAATGGGCGTCGTGAGCCTCGCGCTCATCACGTACTTCAACGTGAGCGGCGGGCCGTGGGGCTCGGAGCCTATCGTGGCAGCGTGCGGCCCGTTCATCGGCATTTTGGCCACACTCACGTTCCCGTTCCTTTGGTGCCTCCCGCTGGCGCTGTCCTTCGCTGAGCTCTTCTCGGCCTTCCCCACGGACTCGAGCTTCTGCACGTGGGTGGGCAAGGCCTTCGGTCGGCCCATGGGCTTCTACGTCGGTTACTGGTCCTGGGTCGCCGGCGTCATCGACAATGCCATCTACCCGTGCCTCATGGTCGACTCGATCTACGCCGCGCTCGTGGGGCCGGCGGACTCGGCTCTTGCGGCTGGATCCGTCATGGTGCCGCACTGGATGTACCTCGTGCGCGTGACCGTGGCCTCGGTCTTCATGCTGCCGACCATCGTGAGCATTGACGCCGTGGGGCGCTTCCTGCTGGTGCTGGGTCTGGCCATGATCTGCCCCTTCGTCGTGCTCGTGTACGTGAGCATCCCGCAGATCGACACAAACAACTGGTTCGTCGTGCGCGAGAGCCCGCAGTGGAGCCAGCTCATCAGCGTGCTCTACTGGAGCTACAGCGGCTTCGACGCCGCCGGGGCCTACGCCAGCGAGATCGACTCACCCCGCGAGACGTACCCACGCGCCATGATGCTTACTACAGCGCTCGTGGCGCTCACGTACTCGGTGCCGTTCGTGGCCGCCTCGGGCGTCAACAAGCCGCCGTACGAGACCTGGGTCGACGGTGAGTACCCCACGATCGCTGGTCTGATAGCCGGGCCCGATCTGCGCACGTGGTTCCTCGTGTGCACCGTGCTGGGCAACATGGGCGTGTACATGGCCAAGATGACCAAGAACGGCTTCCAGCTGGCCGGCATGGCCGATCTCGGCCTCGCGCCGTCCTATTTCATCGGGTAAGCAGCTGCACTGGCGCTGGTCTTGGTCCTGTCCGGGTCTGACGCTCGCTCTCTCTCTCTCGCTTGCAGCCGCACGGCCTCGAACGGCGTCCCGCGTCGCGCCATCCTGCTGTCGTACTTCATCATCGTGTTCATGGCCATGTTCGACTTCAACGTGATCCTGAGCGTGGACAACTTCCTCTCGGCGCTCGCGTGCGTCACGGAGCTGGCGGCCGTCATGCGGCTGCGCTTCACCATGCCCGAGCTGGAGCGGCCGTACAAACTCAACGTTTCGGACCGCGCGCTCGTGGCCATGCTGCTGATCCCGTTCAGCATCGGCACCTTTGTGCTCACGAACGAGTTCACCAAGTCCCGGCTCAGCATGGCGCTCAACACGTTCGCACTGGTCTGCGGGCTGCTGTACCATCGCATGCTGCGGACATCGCCGTCCTACGTGTTCACGCCCACGGCCGGGCGACTGGAACAGGCCTGGGGCGCGCTCACGCCCAACGCCTTTGGCGACACGCCTCGCAAGGCGCTGCTGCGTCACGACCACACGCCGCGCATGGTCTACACATGAGAAGGGGATTTTGAAGCATACTACCAAAGTTCACGACGTTCTCTTGTTCACACAATATACAACACTCGTTCTCTGCCTCTAAGACTCCGCACTCGAGAGCGACAGCCCGCCGAAGAGGTCTATGCTCGGAGTGGCGGCCTCCTCCTCCGTCGCCAGCTCCACGATGTGCATGGGCTTGTCTGTCAGCTCCGTCGAGTCTGCCAGTGATGACGTTGCGAACGACAGACCGCCGAAGATGCCGTCACTTGAGACGGACGACTCCTCTTCCACCGGAGCGATCGCACTGACGGTCGGCTCTTCCTCTTGATGCTCTTGTAGTGCGTCAACGTCTTCTTCTTCTTCACGCTCGTCCTCATCAACGTTGTGGGAGACCATCGAGTCCGAGGCGTCCACTACCAGTCCATTGAACAGCGACGTCGTCTCCTGTGTCTGCAACGTCTCGACAGTCTCCGTGGTCGTCGTGGTCTCCTGCTGCTCTGTAACTTCGGCTTCCACAGCTTCAGAGGCCGAAGAGTTGAGCTGCAGTCCACCGAAGAAGGATGCGCCGGTGTCCTCTACCGCCGTCTCAGTCTCCTGCTCCACCATGGAGGTCGTGGTCTCAATCACGTCCTCAGTCGATGCACTCAGCTGCAGACCACCGAACAACGAAGTCCCAGCGTCCTGCTCCACCATCGAAGTCGTGGTCTCCGCGGAGGTGGTTGCCGTCACAGCCGAGGCATTCAGCTGCAGACCGCCAAAGAACGATGAGCTTGTATCTGGTTCTGAGGTGGAGGCGTAGGATGACGCCGCAGTCGGAGCTGCCGAGTTCATGGTCAGATCGCCAAACATGCTGGGCGCCGACTCCTGCGGCAGCGGCTCCTGGATACCCAGGCCACTGAACAGCCCAGACGAGGACACCGTGTGGCTGGTACCACGGTTGTGGTCCTCAGCCGGAGGAACACCGCCCAGTAGCTGCGTGATCTCTTCCTGTTCGTCCAGCAGCTCCTGCAGTTGATCGTCAAACACAGCGGCGCGATCGTACTCTTCGTCATCAATGGCTTCAGCAATGGCGACCTCAAGCTTCTCGATGCGAGTCTGTAGCGCATGCCACTCGGTGGCCAGTTGCTCCTGGCTTTCACCGGAATGCACCGGCGCAGCAATTGGGACTGGTGCATCGGCACCAGCCTCGTCGCTGTAGTCCGCACTGTTGACCTGCTGCTCTTCCTCCTCCTGCTGCTCTTCTTGGGCGTTCTCCTTCGAGGACTGTTGCAGGATCGCCTGCTGCCGGCGCTTCAGAGTCTCCATCTTCTCGTCCAGATGCGCAGCCAAATCGTACTCTTCGTTCTCGGTGGCTTGATCGATCTTAGATTCAAGCTCCGACAGTTTGGACGCGATGTCTTCCAGCGCCTTGGCTCCGTCCACTTCGCCGTCCTCGCCTTCGCCGCGTTCATTGACGTCCACGTCGTCCCCGCGAGGTGTAGCGTTGCTGCCGCCGACACCACTAGAACGGAGCGTGCCGTTCTCGCTCATGTCGTCCTCATCGTCGTCCATGATGAAGTCTTCCGCCTCGTCGTCATCGTCATCGCTCTCTGGCTCGTCCTTGGCTGGATCGCTCACGTCGTACTTCTTCTCCAGGGCCTCCACCTGCACCATGCAGGCGTCGTACTCGGCCTGCACCAAAAGCATGGCCGATGACCGGAAGTCGATGCCATCGTCCGCCGCAATGCCGTCGCTCTTGTACTTCTCAATCTTGCGGATGGATTTCCGCAGGTGCTTGGCTTCCTTCCACAGCTCCTGCAGTGTGACGAGCTCCAGCTGCTTCTCCATCTTCTTCTGCTCCTCCTTCTTCTCATTGAACTCGATCTCACGCTTCTCAATGCGCTCCTTCAGGTCCTGCAGCTCCATATCGACGACCTCGACCATCTCTTCAGCGGTCGCGCGGTCCTTCTCAAGCGCCTTGATGTCCTTCGAAATGCGGGCTGCATCCTTAAAGTTGCGCTGCGTGGCCGCCAGCTTCTTCTCCTGTTCCAGCGCTGGGATCATGGACTCAGCCGACGCGATCGCGTTCTGGTGGATCGCCAGCGACTTCTCAAGCTCTTCATGCTGCTTGCGCAGCATCGTGAAGCTCTGCTCGGCGATGGTTGCTGCGTCGCAGAGCGAGCTCAGCTCCGCTGTCTGCAGCTTCTTGCGGATGACGGACTGCTCGCGACGCGTTTCCTGCACCTCGAGAACACCGGCCAGTAGCACCGCAGCTCGCATTTCCTTGCGCACGATGTTAATGCGGTCTCCGATAGTCACGTACGTGGACTCGTAGTCCTGGAGCTTAGATTTGAACTGGCCGCGCTGATTCTTCAGATGTTCCACATCCGATTCAACCTCCGTCTTGGTCTTGAGGATACCGGCCTCGCGGTCGGCAATGCGCTTGAGCTGACGCGAGTAGCGACTGCGCACCACATCAATGTCCTTCTCGGCCTTATCGATCGATGCGTCGATCTCACGCACGCGATCCATCTTGGCCCTGAGCAGCCGCTCCAGCTCCTCGACCTCCTGCTGCACCACCGCACGCTCTTCTCGCAGTTGCGCTTGCGTCACAAACTCCGGCCTGCACTGATCCTCCACCGTCTTCTCGATCTCCGTCTTCTCCGCCACGAGATGGTCTAGATTCACCGACACATGGTGCATCTCCGAGTCAATGCGCTCAGCTTCAAGCTGCAGCTGCTCCGTCTCCTCGCTTTCGTACTGCTTCCACTCGCTGCGGATGGCCGTACGCTCGGCATTCTGGTCGTCGCGGAACTTCTCGAGCTCGCGCAGCGTACCGCGTGTGCTGCGCAGCTGATTGGCGAAGGCCTTTTCCTTCGCCTTGACGAACGCCACGAGCTCGCTGTCGATCTTGCGCACGTCGCTCTCCGTCAGCGTGATGCAGTGGCGGATGCTGTTGATGGTGCCGTTGAGCGCGTCGGCCTTCTCGAAGTCCTCGACCTCGCAGGCGTGGTGCTGCTGGGCCTCCACCGTGCGTAGATCCAGCTCGTACTGCGTCAGCTGCATATTGAGTTGGCTCTTGCGCTCCAGCAACTGATTCTCGTCCTCGTTCTGCTTGATCGTGTTCTCTCGGAAACTCACGGCGCTGGCGTGGAAGTCGCGCAGCGTGTTCAGCAGTCGCTCCTCCGGTGTCGGAGGCAGCACCGGAGCTGGCGGTGCCGGTGGCTGCACCGGTGCCGACTCCACCACAGGCTCCGGTGCTAGCGGTGCCGGCGGCTCCTTTGAGGTCTTGGAGTGCACTGTGAGGCCGGCCAAGACACTGCCATTGCTGTTGGTGCTAGCACTCTGACTCTTTGCCTTCTTGACCTTGCTTGGCGTCATGGCACGGGGCGACGACGAAGACGAGGACGTTGCTTTCCCGTGGTGCACCGTGAGGCCGGCCAGAGTGCTGCCCGAGCCGGAGCCGCTGCGATGCACTGTGAGTCCCGCCAGCACCGAGCCGGAGACCACCGGCGGCAGCAAGTGCGCTAGATCAGTTGGAGCCGTCGGAATTCGCGAGGCTGAGCTGGTACGGCTAGAGTCCGACTCCTGCGCTCCTTCAGCCATCTGCATCACGTCGTCCTCCTTCAGGTCGCCTCGCTGGAGCGCTGCCACCGAGTCGTCCGAGAGCTGGCGGCCGAAGCCTGGACGGAAGGTCTTCTTCTTCTTCTTGACCACCTTCGAGCCCTGGCGAGAGCTGCCGTGGCTGGATGCTGAGGACACCGTGCGCATCTTGGGGGTCCCGTCCGCGGGATCCGCCGCACCTGCCACGTCCAAATAATTGTACGATCCGCTGGGGGCTGCTTTGCGGTCCGACGTTTTGCGCACAAGCTGCTGCGGCGGTTGGATGTGGCCAGGGTCCTCATACGATGGGACGCTTGGGGCCAAGTCCAATCCGCTGAACAGGCTGGCGGGGGCAGCAACGGGAGGAGCGCTATAGCTTGTCGAGTGAACCGTGGCGGGCGGCGGAGTCGAGTAACTATTGTGGCTATGGTGCGGCGCTGGCTGCTTGATAGCCATGCCACCAAACATGTCGAGTGATGCGCCACCGCCCAATGAAGGCGCATGAGTTGAAGCGGCGGGGGCCTCATGGCCGTAAGAAGGAGCGTACGCAGGAGGTTGATGCGAGTAACTGGAAGCCTGTGGGGCGGGTGCGCCTCCGATGCCAGTGGTCGTAGGGTTGTAGCTGGACGCGGCCGCACCTGCGTACGGCTTGGCCACAGGCGGCGGAAGATTGAAGAAGCCACCACCGATGGGCTCCTCAGGTGGCTGCGCCGGACCACCGGTCGTAGCACCGCCGGCGTTGTTCTGTCGGTGACCCGGTGGGCCGCCCTTATGGTCGTCTTTGTTCTTGAAGAAACGATTAAACATGCTGAAATGTTGGGTTGTGTGTCTAAGTGCGTCTCGGGCCGCACTGGGCGGGGGCTCGATGCGGCTTTGAGTCCCCCTTTTTCGACAGAGAGCGATGCACAGGGAGCACACCGAGCAAACGAGGACGTACAAAATAAAGTGGTCCACGCTAGTAATCACAATGTGCGACGCCGCACTTAGTGGCTGAAATATGGTTTCCCCACTTGGTACGTACTTAAGCATTTCTCGGATTTACAGCGTGCGAACTTAGTTCCACAAGCATCAAACCGACACCAAAGGCAGCAAAGGAGGTCACCAGCATGGCGAATGCGACTGACCCGTTCGCCCAGAGCGTCCATGGCGTGAACCCGCAGAACCTGATTGAGAAGATCATGCGCAACCGCGTCTATGCCAGCATTTACTGGAAGGAGCAGTGCTTCGGCCTCACAAGTGAGACACTCGTGGACAAGGCTATTGAGCTAAACGCCTTCGGCGGTACCTTTGGAGGCAACCAACAGCCTACACCGTTCCTATGTCTACTGCTCAAGTTGCTACAGCTGCAACCTGAGATGGAGGTGATCAGGGCCTTCATTGAGAACGACGAGTACAAGTAAGTGCGTGTATGTGTGACGGTGGGGATGTATACTGTGAGCTGACTCTCGGTGACAGATACGTGACAATCCTCGGTGCGGTGTATTTACGACTCGTGGGCAAACCACTTGAGATTTATACGCTATTAGAGCCTCTCTATAGTGACTACCGCAAGATCCGCAAGCGCAATGTCATCGGTGCGCAATCAGTTCAGGTTTCCTTGTGTCGAATGCTTGTCTCTGAAGACCATTGTGTGTAGGCTGGGAGATCACCCACGTGGACGAGATCGTTGATGCTCTGCTGCATGAAGAGTACTATGTCGATTTGTCGCTCCCTCGGCTTGTGGACCGTGAGTATTTTGAAAAGAACGGATCGTTGCTACCGCGGAGGAGTGTCTTGCAGGACGACCTCGACGGTTCTTGTAGCGATGTTGATGACGACGACGATGAAGACGATGGGTGAACTTTCGCTCTATGTCATCGTAATAGATGTATCAACAGTTTTTGTTTCTTTTGGGAATCTGAAGGGTTTTAAGCAGAAAGTCTGAGTTCCCGCATATAAAGAGACAACTGAAAAATCAAAACCTTGAACATTCATAATGTGGCTCTGCAGCAAACCGGACAAAAGCCGATTCAACTTAGTGGCGACGCACGTTGTGGGGGTTATGCGGCTGCTGGGGGGCCTGTTGGCCGCCGTGCTGCGGACCCGGGGCCCCCTTGAAGTTCGCGTCCTCGGATTCGTAGCTCTCGTAGCTATCCTCGCTCTGGTCAACACTCTCGACCGAGTCACTCTCATACGATTCCTCGCTGTCGGTGCTGTCGGTGCTGTCCTCGGCGTCCTCAGCGTACAAAGCGTACTTCTGGTGAGGACCACGTGGCTGCTGGCCCTGACCCTGAGGTTGGCCCTGGCCCTGAGGCTGGCCGAACTGGTTGGCGCTGTGATGCTGCTTGTGGGGTCCATGTCCCTGCTGACCCTGACCCTGAGGTTGAGGCTGGTTGCCGCCGTGATGCTGCTTGTGAGGTCCGTGACCTTGGTGACCCTGAGGCTGAGGCTGGTTGTTGCCGTGGTGCTGCTTGTGAGGTCCGTGAGGTTGACTCTGAGGCTCGGGGCCTTGTTGGCCGGGACCTTGTTGCCAGGGACCATGCTGACCCTGCTGATTGGGGCCATGAGGTTGCCATTGTTTTGTGTACGCGTTGTACACGTCGTAACTGTCCAGGCTCTCCTCGCTGACAGCGCTTTCGTAATTTTCATAGCTGTCGTCGCTCTCCACAGAATCCTCGCTGTTTTCGCTCTCGTAGCTTTCGCCGGTGCTGTCGTCGCTGTCCGTGCTGTCGACCGACTCGTCTTCAGCGTACTTCATAAGCTTGTGCGAGCTGTTGGGCTTGCAACCGTACACACCAGTCTGAACGATGCCGCACGTGGAGCCGTGTTCCAGACCGACTTGAGGACCTGGGCAGACCCCGTTCGAGACGTTAGATGTGCAGGCTTGGCCGGCTACGCAGAAGTTGCCTGAGCCTTCGACGCTGACCGAGGTTTCGCCGGCACTGCAGGCTACGGCCGTCGAGCGGATGTGCACACGCACATGGGAGGACTTAGCGTCGACGTTAGCGGCGGCAGCCACGCAGAGGATGGCCAGGAGGAACTTGCTGCCTAGCATTGAGGATGAGTTTCGCTTGCGGTCGAGACTGCAAAAGGGAGAATGGAAGAGGTCGTGGTGGCCGCAGCTCGGCGATCCTTGCGGATCCTGGCCCGCTTTGGCAGCCGCAATGATCACGCCGCCACCAACCCTAAGCCATTGCACGTCTGGCGCATTGAATTTGATCGAGCAAGTGGGAGCGGGCCGTGCCATTGGCAATTCGCATGCCCCAGCGCTTCATGCTGATCTTATGATGCGGCCAGCGCTTCTTCCTGCGTTGGGTTTTATATATTTACCTTAGCAATTACCTAAATGTGTTTTTAGTAAACGACTATTTCACTGATCCTGACGCCTAGTATTTTTATACTACTCGAGACTCCGAATGATTAACCCAGTGGGTTTTCAACAGAGACATGAAATTGCTCCCAAATGCACGCATGGATAGGTCGTGCACAAGTGCCAACTGTATCCCGTGCCACAGAGGAGTTACTCCTTGATCTCCTTCTCCCTGCTTTCTTCGAGCTACAGTAGATTAAGTTTTTTCCAGAAAGCGCGAAGCTCTTTTAAAAGCCTATTAACAGTGCATAGTAAACCTCGAAGTATTCACAAGAACGGCCATCAGTAGATAACCATTGAAAAAAATGTGCACCGTGAATGGGACTCCTGCGGTTTCAACAGTCCTGGTATAATGATTCGCATCAAAAGCATTATTTGAATAGTTTGGTGGACAAAGCCCCTCGCAGAGCTTAGAAAATTGTTTACAGTACAGCATTCATTTCCCCACAATTGGACCCCCTTTCTGTGCAGATGAAACTTCGGCACGTCAGCTTCGTGTCGTCTGCTGTCCTGCACCCGCAGGCGTTAGACAGCGATAGGCGCAAGGGGCCGTCTCCATTCTACACATGGCTACAGACCAAGCACTCTGAGTTACAGTACAGTAGCAATTGTCCATAAATCAGACCTCGCACTGTTTGCTGCGTGAAAAAGAACAAGGATCATGATACACTACTGTATGGGACTGTATGGGTATCTCAAGGCCTCAACTAGATCGCACGAAGTCAAATGCTATTGCTCGACTCTTCATAATGAGTTCTTGACTATACAGGTACAGAGGTTTTCTTTCATGATCAAACATATTCGTTCAGATCCGATGGCAAAGGAAACATCATTGATTAGGGATCGACTCTACATTTGAGATAGGGTCTGATATCTAGTGGTGATGACGGCGGTGGTGGTGACGGTGCTTGCGCGAATTGTTAGGCTTGCATCCATAGACGCCAGTCTTGACAATACCGCAAGAGGCGCCGTGCTCCAGGCCGGACTGGGGACCGGGGCAGGCTCCGTTGGAAATATCAGCGACGCAGGCCTGACCGGTGACACAGAACACACCCTCGACACCTTCAACGCTCATAGGCGACTGGTTGGGGCCGTTGCACGTGGTAGAAGCCGGGGCAGGCGCACCAGACGGAGAGCAAGGAGTGACAACAGGGGCCGACGTAGGAGCGGCGGTGGATGGACAAGGAGTCTCGGCGGGCGCAGACGTTGGGGCTGCGGTGGATGGGCAAGGAGTCTCAGCAGGTGGAGATGTTGGGGCCGCAGTAGACGGGCAGGGGGTCTCGGCAGGCGCAGGAGCCGAGCCCGAGTTGGGCTTGCAGCCATATACACCAGTCTTGACGACTCCACACGATGCACCATTCGGAAGTCCGGTCTGCGGACCAGGGCAAGCTCCGTTGGCAATGTCTGCAACACACGCCTGGCCGGTGACACAGAAGACACCTTCGACGCCCTCAACGCTCATGGGCGAGCCACCGGGGCAGTCGATTTGCTGCGACTTGTGGTGGTGGCGATGGCGGCGGTGGGCACCATCAGCGCTAAGCTTGCAGCCCAGAGCACCGCCCGTGACAACACCACAGTACGCGCCCTGTTCAAGACCGGGCTGAGCGTCGGGGCAGTTGCCGTAGGTATTACCCGAGCAGGCGTCACCGTAGACACAAAAGACACCCACAGCCCCCTGCACGCTCATGGGTGAGCCACCGGGGCAGTCTATCTTGGTGAAGCCCTTGAGGTACTGTTCGTATCTCTCCATTGAGTCTTCGGACTCGTAATTGTCCGTCGAGTCGGTCGAGTCAGCAGAGTCGTAGCTGTCTGTCGAATCCGCAGACTCATAGCTATCCGTGGAGTCGAAGCTATCGGTGCTGTCCTCCGCATCCTTCTGTGCGTATGAACGCACGTGCACGCGAACGTTGGACTGGGACGAGGCGGCGACCGGGACGAGCGCCAGAGCGATGCAGGCAGCAGCGAGGACGGTGTTCTTGAAAAACTTCATGGTGTTTCTTGGAGACTGTTGCAAGACCGAGCAGGATCAGGAATGAGCTTTTTAAGTGGAGGCATCTCAAGCCCAGCGCCTGATTTTCACCATCGTCGTCCTCGATCCTTCACTTCGCCCACGCTTGCGCTATGGGAGCCATTGGTCTTCAATCGAGACTCTTGATTGGCTAAATTACTCGACTGATTTATTTAAACAGGTGTAATCTTCACGCCGTATGGCGGTTTGGTGTTGAACCCATGGCATGGAGGTTTCCTTTAATGTATACTCAAGTGAACAAACCGACCAATTCCAACACTTCATATCATTTTCTCATTTGCTCATTCTTACAAATAGAAGAACGGTCAAGCGTTTTGTTTTGTTGTCGAAATCTCACCAGAAATCACGTACACACACTATTTTACTCTTAAAGTTTATTTAATATCCCTCTGCAAATCGATTGGAGCAGTTTAATTATTTTAGTCAGGTTTTAATTTACTGTTTGGGTACAGTACCCGACCATCATTTCACCAGGACAAACGATGAAGCCACCAGGCAGCCACCCCTTGGTCAAAATGGGTCGACGGATGACGCTAGAGTAGAGAAAGAAGATCGTCGGGAAGAAGGAGCATCCTACTTACGTCTTCCATTTCTTGCTTCTTGTGAGTGTGCCAATTATTTTGGTCACTTATATGTTTGTGACTCTCGCCATTTTGTAACTGGTACAATAGTGTTTTTGCCAATATCGTATACCCTGTCAAAGACGTTCGCGTTTGTAAAATGTCAATTTGAGAGTAGTGTGCAGTAGCATTTTTTGCAACCTACGGTACTTCGAAGTATCTTTTGAATTGGACCCAAACTCGAACCTAAATTCGAGAGGATTATTTTCTTTTCGCACGGAAAAAGGCAAATGATGTGCAAATCAGGGTACAGCTCGAAAGATACAGTAGTTATGTTAAGCCTGATTTAAATGCTCGATAGTCTGAGAATCCCGAGATCGATAACCTTGCGGAATAGTCTAGTGATGATGACGGCGGTGGTGGTGCTTCTTGTGGCTGGGCTTGGCATGGGCTGGGTTGTTCACTGGGCCATCCGTCGTTGGAGGAGCGTGGGCCGGGTTGTACACCTGACCATCGACGGTAGGAGGAGCATGCGCCGGATTGTACACCTGGACGTCAGTGGTAGGCGGAGCATGCGCTGGGTTATATACTGGGCCATCAGTGGTAGGCGGAGCATGAGCAGGGTTGTACACCGGTCCGCTAGTAGTGGCAGGAGCGTGGGCCGGATTGGAAGCTGGGGCACTGCCAGAGTTGGGCTTACAGCCATACACGCCAGTCTTCACGACGCCGCACGAGGCACCGTTGGGGAGGCCGGTCTGTGGGCCGGGACAGGCGCCGTTGGCAATGTTAGCGACGCAGGCCTGGCCAGTGACACAGAAGACGCCGGCGACACCTTCCACACTCATGGGAGAACCACCGGGGCAGTCAATTTGCTGTGTCTTGTGGTGGTGATGGCGGTGGCGACGGGCTCCATCAGAGCTGAGCTTGCAGCCCCACACACGGGTAGAAACGGTGCCACAGTAAGCTCCCTGCTCAAGACCAGACTGGGCATCAGGGCAGTTGCCGTAGTTGTTGCCTGAGCACGCGTCGCCGTAGACGCAGAAGACACCAGCGACGCCTTCGACGCTCATAGGCGAGCCGCCCGGACAAGAGATCTTACTGTATTCCTTGAGGTACTCATCAGCCGAGTTATAGCTGTCCACAGATTCGTAGCTCTCGTTCGAATCGTTGGAGTCGTAGCTATCCGTCGAGTCGGTGGAGTCGTAGCTATCCGTCGAGTCGGTGGAGTCGTAGCTGTCGGTCGAGTCAGCGGAATCGTAGCTGTCGGTGCTATCCTCCGCATCCTTCTGCCCGTAAGAGCGCACGTGCACTCGAACTTTGTTCGACTGGTTTGAGGCAGTGACCTGGGCGAGCACCAAAGCGATGCAGGTAGCAGCAAGGACGGTGTTCTTGAGAAGCTTCATGGTGTTTCTTCTTGAGTTGTGCGCGACGCGAGGACGATTCCGAAATGAGCGGTCGGCGCAATGCTCTGGAGGAATTGCCCATCGCTGGTTCTGTTCCATTCCCATTCCCGTGCTTGCAAAGATGGAGATAGCTATTGCGGTCAGGAACGGCGTTGATTGGGCGACAGCTCCGTTCTGATTTAAATCTGACGTCTCCACTCCAGCCAGCTGTTGGCCCACCTGGGTGGCTGCTTAGCTGATGCCATTCTGGTCACGGAATGAGCAGCTACTGTAAGTGGTTGTATATTACATTTAATACTAAATGTAATACATTGTGATGTCAAATCTTTGATTGATTTTAACAAGGAAACTAATGAGACTCTGCTCATCACCTTAGTGGTGGTGATGCTTGCGGCCATGAGCAGGGTTGTACACCTGGCCGCCGCTAGCCGGGGCGTGAGCTGGGTTGTACACTTGGCCGCCACTGGCTGGGGCGTGAGCTGGGTTGTACACTTGACCGCCACTGGCTGGGGCGTGAGCTGGGTTGTAAACTTGACCGTCGCTGTGAGCCGGGTTGTACGAAGACTTGTAGTGGTGGCCGCTGTTATCACCGACCTTGCAGCCCCAGACACCGTCGGCCACGAATCCACAGTAGGAGCCTGCCTCGAGACCATCCTGCGAACCAGGGCAATTACCAGTGTTGTCACCTGCACAAACGTCTCCCCAGACGCAGAAGATGCCTTCAGCACCCTGAACGCTCACAGAAGTACCACCTCCGCGGCAGTTGAGCTTGCTGTGACTGTGAGCTGGATTGTATCCACTGGGCGGAGCGTGCGCCGGGTTGTACACTTGGCCGCCACTGGCTGGGGCGTGAGCTGGGTTGTACACTTGGCCGCCACTGGCAGGGGCGTGAGCTGGGTTGTACACAGACTTGTGGTGGTGATGGGCGCCATCAGCGCTGAGCTTGCAGCCCCATACACCGGTGGAAACGGTGCCACAGTAAGCGCCCTGCTCAAGTCCAGGCTGTGCGTCAGGGCAGTTGCCAATGTTGCTGCCTGAGCAAGCGTCGCCGTAGACACAGAAAACGCCAGCGACACCTTCGACGCTCATAGGCGAACCACCCGGGCAGTCAATCTTGCTGAAGCCCTTGACATTCTCATCGGCTGAGTCCACGGACTCATAGCTATCGGAGGAGTCGTAGCTTTCCGTCGAATCGTTGGAGTCGTAGCTGTCCGTCGAGTCGTTACTGTCGAAGCTGTCGGTCGAGTCGTTGCTGTCTTCCACGCCCTTCTGCTCGTAGGAGCGCACGTGCATGCGGACGGTGTTTGACTGGATCGAGGCAGCAGTCGGAGCGAGCGCCAGAGCGATGCAGGCAGCAGCGAGAATCGTGTTCTTGAAGAGCTTCATGAATGTTTTCTTGGAAGTGGTGCGCAAGACCGAGCAGGATTAAGAATGAGATCGAGGGTGCCGGAGCTTTCAAGGCCGGGCGAGAGGTTCCTGATCTCTTCCCTTTGTCTCTCCTGTGTACGAGTCTTTGTAGTCTGTGATTGGGCCAGACTACGGTCTGATTTATTTATGAAAGTGCAAGTGGGACGTGAATGTCTGGCTGTGGCAGGTCACAAGATCGTCACTCCATTTGTCTCTGTTCTGTTGACTGTTTCGTGGTATTAAATATAGCTAAAGGGATGGGACTGAAAGACTGTATTCCAGCCTGCCTTTGTACTTACACTTATCTCGCAAATATAATACCTTTTTATAATATAAAAAAGACATAAATGAAGTAACCAGGACTGTATCAAGAATGAATTTTAGAGAGATTTCGGCAACCAGAGCAGGATTTCTTTCGGAGCATGAATTCTTCGGAAATTCGAAATACCTAATTTAGAGAGAAAATTGCGGCCTAGTCTTTTCTTGAGAACACTTCAAGCGATTTGCATCTCAGGCATATGGTGGATACCAGCGGAGTTATAATACAAATGGCTGCGTCACTATTCAGAATATTACAAGAGTACTGTATTTTTCCTGATTTTTTTCCACCTCTGAAACAATTTTAGGGTGTGCACCACAGTACAGTACTTCCGACTAGGGCGGATTCCTAGATATTAACATGTTTACGCTACTAACATCATTAACTTGTTCTTAACAGGCCTGGATCGTCCATACCAAAGTGACGGAAAGCTTTCACATTTGTACCAAGATACTGGTACAATCTTTCTGCGACAAGGTACCGAAATCATCAATCGGCGATATGCCAACAAAAGACTCTCTTTTCAGATCTCAATGAATCTTGAAGCCAACACACAACCATGCAAACGTTTAATGAAGGGTTAGTGCACATTCACGCTACGTATCGAGTGTGTTGAGCAGGAAACGGATTTCGGTCTGAGAGATCTCGTTCACGTCGCTAGATGCCAGGCTTTGCTGTTGATTCGCTGGCGCCAGCTGCAAGAAAGGATTTTCCTCTTCGATTTCTTCATCATCGAAGACACTGTAGTATGTGGCTGCTCCAACTGGCTTCTTGTTAAATCCGGCATCGGATACTGCAAATACGAGCTTTCCGACTCGATCTTCACTCAAGTTTACGTGGCTTCGTGTAGATGGGAACGTGGTCGCGTAGCCCAGTCGTTGGTAATAGCAAACGGAATGCACCCAGTCTTTGTTTGTGGGGACGCTGTCGTCCTCACAGGAAGTTCCACCGCCCGCGGTGTACGTCTCCCTTTCGTTTATTCACTACGTTATACCGATATACAGCTGTGGCCATTCTCCACAATTACACGCACCTCCATTCGTTCAGAGGCGCAGCACCCGTAACTTTGTTGCCACAGTCGCCACAGTCGCGTGTCGGGCGCCAGTGGTTTCCGGAAGTGCTGCTGGCCATCGTTCTGTGCTTTATCGAAGGAGTTCGTCTCATCTGTGCTCCATTGAAGGAGTTCGTCTCGTCATTCTGTGCTCCATTGAAGGGGTTCATCGTCATACTCTGCTCCGTTGAAGGAGTTCGGCGTCATAACGGGTTCCATGGAAGGCAGTGGCGTCAGGTTCCATGCATCCATTCGTCGATTTCTTTACGCGTCTTCTGTCACGGTCGTACTTCATCACTTGTTGTCGTCGTACATGCTTTCTGTCATCCTGCCATTGCGCGTTCTCGTTGTGGTTCAACATAGGTAGACTGTCCTTCAATCACGTGCTCGTCGGCGCTGTCATCGTTGTCTGGGTGCCACTGGTGGTGGTTCAGAACGTCGTCGTTGGCCAAGGATACCAATCCTTACACGCCATCCCCACCATTCGAGTCATCCACGACTCGACCGAGTCGCCACAGTCGTTCAAACTCGTTAATGGACACCCACATGGTCGTAGGCGTCGTCGTGAGCGATTACTCCGGCGTCAGACGCTGCGCGATTTCAAATTCCAAGGCATAGCGTCCAGCAGCGTTTTGGCGTCGTCGTCGTCGTAATTCAATGACCGGACTGTCCACCAGTTTATCAATTTCAGCAGGTGGTTGCCATCTCCGTCGTCGTGGTCGTTGAGCTCGTCCTACGGCATGCGCTACGAACGAGTACACTGTGACTGCTGGATCATTCTCATCTGGCAGCTGTCGTTCAGTTGTTGGCGGATCAGGAGCGGCGGCTGGAGAAACGGCCGTTGCTCCGGCGTCATGGTCATCAGCTGGATCAGATTCAACACCTTCCTCTTCGTCTTTAATCTCCCACACAATGTCCTGCACTAGGGCTGCTAGTCGTTCTGGCGGATAGTAGTAGCTCACTAGGAAACTGCAGTGCATAATCAGGTTTCAGGCATCTCGTGTGGGTTGCGGTCACGTCTCAACACTACAAAGTTGTCATAGCCAGCGGGAGATACGACCTCCAGCGGCCCAATCCATTGATGTGCAAACTTGGTTAGCCCTTTCCCATGCGGATGCCGGTAGTTCCATACCAAATCACCGGTCTTGAACGTGCGTTGGCTGCGCGTCCTGCGGTTGGAGTAGATAGACTGACTTCGTTGCTCTTTCTCCATGGCTCGGCGAGCATTCTCAGCACCGAGTCGCATATTGGCCAACAGCGTCTCATGATAGCGGGTCAGTGGCGGTGCTTCAGTAACCTCGCTCCTCAGCAGCAGCTCTTGCGAATCACGAAGACGGCGACCCATCATTATCTCATTCGGTGTCGTGTGTACAGTCGAATGATGGCTGGAATTGTAGGCATAGACAGCACAATCGATCATTTGTCCCCAGTCGTTCTGAGCTTCGTTCACGATTAGGCTGACGCACTCCTTCCATGTGCGATTGAATCTTTCTACTAACCCCATCAGCTGCGGTCTGTAGGGCACGGGATTCACTTGCTGAGCCCCCAATAGGTCTACGAGCGCCTCCATGGTCTTGTCCACCATCTCTGTTGCATTGTCTGTTAATAGCTCGCGGAAAGCACCAAACTTCAACACAACTCGTTTCATCAGAAGGTCTGCTACGGCTTCGGCTGTGTGATTATTGATGGCTTCAACAACTGCGTACCGCGTCACATATTCCACTGCAGCCACTACGAACACATTTCGATCACCACTGATCCGCAGCGGGCCAGCAATATCCAAAGCCTAGCGATCGCCTACATCTCCACCATTGAGACCGTGCAGAGGCGGAATCACTTGACATGGTCGTACTTTACGTGAGCCACACTCTCGACAGTTGCGCAACCATGCGTGTACCGTTGCCGTCATACGTGGCCACCAGAACAGTCGTGCGACCCGCGCATAGGTCTGTTTGAATCGCAGGTGTCCAGCCCAGATTGAATCGTGACATTGCTTAAACACTACTGGCCACAGAACAGGAGGCAGGACTATGCGTCGTCCAGCTGCTGTCGTATTCATCAGAATCCCATGCATTTTTTTTTGGCTCAATTTCATATCCTTGTGCTCATCCTGTTTCATCAGTCGTCGTATCATGCGACTCTGTCGTTGCTCGAGTCGAATCTCCTCATCCGTCATCTGGAGATCCTCTCGTTCTGGTCCACTTCGGCGCCTGTACACCAACAGCGGGAACACGGACTTGCAGCACTGGTGCGCGAGACAGCGCATCAGCAACAACGTTCAGCTTACCAGAGCGATATTTAATGTCAAAGTCATACTCTTGCAACGTCAATGCCCAACGGTGCAGTTGTCCTGCCAGGTCATGAGCCGTCATGAGCCACTTCAGAGCTACGTGGTCGGTGCGGATGGTGAGCTTCCGGCCGTACAGATAGGGCCTAAACAACTTCAGAGACCAGATGACAGCCAAACATTCGAGCTCCGTGATTCCATACTTAGCGACAGCAGGACTGTTTACGTTACTGGCGTAGGCAACTGGCTGTAGGCCCTGTCCATGGTCCTGCATCAGACAGGCACCTAAACCGACAACGCTGCGTCGGTCTCGACCACAAACAGCCGCTGAAAGTCCGGGTAGATCAGTATGGGCAAGTCAGTTAACACATGCTTAACCCACTCGAAGGCAAACTGTTGCTCTTCAGACCAGAGCCGCTCGGCCTTTTTACGTAAGAGCGGCATCAGAGGCGCCATCATGGTGCCGAAACCGGGGACAAATCGACGATGGTAACCGGCCATGTGGACGAGCCGTCGGATTTCTGTACTTTGGCGCTGGAAAGTTCACGACTGAATTCACTAGGCTTGGCATTGGCCTGATGCCAGCTGGACTCAATTGTGACCCAGATACTGGATCTCTTCGGTAGCAAACTCACACTTTTTCAAATTCAAACTCAATCCAGCCAATCGTAATCGTTGCATAATCATTGCCAGTTCAACCACATGTCGTTCGATCAAACCCTTCGAGAATACAACAATATCATCGAGATAGACTAGACAAGTCAACCAGGTCAGACCACGCAGAACCAAATCCATCATGCGTTGAAACGTTCTTGGCGCATTCATCAGGCCGAAGGGCAAGCGCGCAAACCGGTATAGTCCATTTCTTGTCGTGAACGCGGTCTTGTCGCGATCTTCAGGCGCAACTGCCACCTGCCAGTACCCAGCCTTGAGATCCAGAGTCGTGAACAGTCTGGATCCTCCTAAGGCTTCGGGCATCTCGACGATGCGAGGCAACGGATAGACATCTCGCTTCGTGATCTGGTTCAGGGGTCGGTAATCCACACAGAACCGAACTTCGCCAGTCTTCTTTCGTACCAAAACGACGAGAAATCCCCGCGCTCCGTTGCCTTCCTCAATCACACCGGCTGTCTTCATCTTCTCGACATTCTCATCTATGATAGCGTTCTCAGTCTGGGCGTGACGACGTCGTTTCAGCGTCAGTGGCCGGTGATCCTGCGTAACGATGTGGTGCTGTACGTCCAGAGCAGCGACGGGCGGGCAGTCACCTTTGTCTTCCACAATGTCGCAGTAAGCACACAGCACCTTCAAAACCAGGTCACGATGGTCTTTATTTTCCACACCAATCCGTACAGCATCTTCTTTCGTCATCGCCGTCGTGTCGCCCAGCGTGTCGATCCAAGCGGAGACTTCTTCTCGCAGTGGCATCTTGTCGTCATTCAGCACTTCGAGCTCGTTGGAAGTCAGCACCCATTTACCCAAGACTTCACGCGTGGGAAGGATCAGTCGTTTGCCCAGCACGGCAGCACCGGTACCGTGATCTTGCCATCGTGCACTTTCGTCACCGTCGAAGCCATCATCATACCCTTCCGGTCACGCGCGTTCGGCAGAAACACGCCTTCTTCGCCGTCCGGCGCAGTGACCGCGATCTCGATATGTTGATAGTCTGCGCGTACGTCTTCCATCGCTGCGTCGTACGAGCTAGAGCCACGCGTACCGTCGCCGAGGCCGCGTCACAGGTCCGGGACGGGATGACCACGTCACTGCCAGCGTGCGTGTATGTCATCTTATGCACAGCGACGTCGAGTACAGCTCCATGTTTCACAATAAAGTCTTCGCCCAGAAGAAAGTCATTGTCACATCCTTCTACCACACACGCGTCGACCTCTATCCACTGTTCATACACTGTCATCAACCGGAAGCGCCAGACGCCCAAGATACGCATCTCGGTGCCACTGATCCCAGCGATAGATGTGCCGGAGGCTGCTGCTCCAAGCGTTGTCCATGCCATGGAGCGAGCTTCGAGACCTCTGTTAAACAATCCAGCATCTTGAAAAACCACTTTTGTATACGGAGGTGCGACAGTACTTTCAAACACGATCTGATTATGTTAGTGATTAGGTCTTGCCCTAACCACTGCGTTTGAGCGTCATCCAATGAACTGATTGATGAGCATGGAGCAGTCATTCCACAATTTCCATCCAACCCACCAAGCAACCATCCTATGATCTCCACCCAGCAACCTAAGACTGTGCTCATCACAGGCGCCAGTCGTGGTATCGGCCTCCAACTCACCAAACACTACGTCACCAGCGGATGGAACGTCATCGCCACGGCCAGAACTCCAGTGACTGCATCCACGGTAGTGTTCTTTGATACTGCACACCTCTGAGCTGTTGGTAAATCCATCTCACCTCTTCTGCCAGCTGAAGGAGCTGTCTCCCTGGAAACTTGTGCAACTCGACACCAGCGACGACCAGTCCATCCTCAGTGCCGCAGCACAGCTCGCGTCCGTGCCTATTGACCTGCTGATCAACAACGCTGGCATTGCTGAAGGCGGTGATCTGGCCATAACGACCAAGGCGCACTTGATGCACCAATTCGAAGTCAACGCCGTTGGTCCGTTCCTCACGACACGCGCACTGCTGCCTAACCTCAAACTAGCATCTGAAGCCAACGGAAGCGCGTTCGTGGTGCAGACCACGTCGTATTTGGGCAGTATTGAGCTCAATTCCGAAGGTAACTTTGCCGCTGGAGGCTACTACGGCTACCGTGAGTCCAAGGCGGCTCTCAATATGATCACCAAGAGCCTCTCAGTCGATCTCAAGGGCGACAACATTGGATTGCTGCCACTTCACCCGGGTTACGTCGCTACAGAACTGACCAAAGGTGCCGGGACGATCAGCGTCGAGACGAGTGTGGCAGGTATGACCAAGGTCATTGCCGGCATCACGCTGGCGGACTCAGGCAAGTTTATCAACTATGAGGGCAAGCCCATGCCGTGGTAAATGATTGCATCCGGCTAAAAGGCCCAAGAGTTTACTGTTTCCAGAGAGCTAGCACTACAACGACAGTCTACGACCTTAAGAAGTGAATACATACCGAAGCCAGTAGATCGCTTATCATGGCATGGACTGACCCTTGAAGTACTTGAGCCGGCCAACGCAAAGCCAGCGATGACCTTGGCGATGCCAGCCACACTCGTCCTAATGCTGATGGCTTCTGCTGATGGCTTCTTCGGCGTGGCAAGTCATATTTGTGACCACATCGTCCGGATGAATGAGTAGCAAACTTGGCGTTGGCGCTCTTGAGGTCGACTGTCAGGCTCTTGGTGATCAACTCGACATCAACGATGAGTAGTCCATATCTGCTCACCAAAAATACAGGAGTTGCGGAAGTGGCGATCTCAACGACAGGACCAAGATCGGCCTCATGCGAGATCAACGTCACAAGTCCGTGCCTCACAACGCTCTCTCTGCTGCGCAGTCTCAAGCTGGTGGCCGGAGTGCCATCGTGCAGCTTTCAACTCAATGTCGAGGGCAACTACGCCGCTGGAGGCTTCAACGGCTACAACGTGTCCAAGACGGCGATAAACGAGCTTTCCATGGCGATAGTTCTTTGAGCTGGATCACGCGAGTCTGGTCAATTGAAATTGTGGCGCACGCTTTCAAGAATAGAGACTGTACTCTATCTTGCCTGGGATTCTGATCGCAGCAATGACGGTCTATTTGTTACAGACGTAGTGTGTGGTGAGTTGGATACCGAGTCTGCGGGTGGCGCCAGTGATGAGTACAGTCTTGGGCTTCTGGGTAGAGGTCATGGTCTCTTGGTGGCTGGAAGGTGGCTTCGTCGATGACATTCGATCACGCTGCTGTAGATGATTTCAATGATATCTGGAAAGCTACTTCTTCTTAGATGAGGCATCTGACTAAAGGCCAAATCGCTCACACTGCGGCGCAATCAACACCGATTATTCCAAATCATAACCTAAGAGCCTGGCAGTGGACCTCAAGAGCGCCATCATGGGTTGTTCCTCATCCACTTGAGCTTCGTGACCACGGACATGACTGGTCACGCCAAAGAAGCAATTAGCATCAAGACGAGTGTGGCTGCCAAAATTGTCACCGGTTTCAACTGGGCCGACTCGGGTAAGCTTATGGACTTCGAAGGCCAGCCCATGCCATGGTAAGCACATAGAACCTTAACCTGCAATGCGAAGAAAGGGCATTAAAATGCAGGCTTCACAATTAACCGGTATCAGGATTTTGTTTAGCCTTTAGGTTGATTTCCAATCATTATCATCATGACTGAGTATCTCCTAATTCGAGGCTGCGATAAGACATGAGACAAAGCGACTTAGAGAGTTACACTTATCTCATCCGTTTCGAACGAAGCTTCGTGGCTCGGAGCCTCTTGTCCTCCCTTTACCACGGCATCGTCTCGCCTTGGTAGTCCAGGAACTTGCCCGAGTCAGCCAAAGAGGCGTCTCCAATGACCTTGGCCATGGCAGTCACGCTCTGCTCAGGACTGATCGCTCCGGCAGCGTTGCCATTGATTGCGGTGGCAACATAGCCAGGATGGAACATGAGCAAGCCGACGCTGTCTTTCTTATGATCAATCGACAGGCTCTTCGAGATCGCGTTGAGGGCTACCTTGGACGCGCGGTACCCGTAGTAGCCACCCGCACCTGGAAACTCCTCGGAATTGAGCTTGATACTGCCCAAGTACGAAGAGTTTGCACCACAAAAGCGCCCTTGGCTGCCAAATTGAGATTGGGCAGCAACACACGTGTCATAAAGAACGGCCCAGCGGCATTCACCTGGAACTAGTGCATGATATCGGTCTTGGTCGTGGTATTCAGATCACCGCCTTCCAAAACGCCTGCGTTGTTGATGAGCAGATCAATGGGCACGGACATGAGCTCAGTTGCAGCTTTGAGGATCGACTGCTCGTCGCCAGTGTCCAATTCCACGAGCTTCCAGTGCGACAGTTTCTTGAGCTAGTGTCAGACAATGAAGGATTTAGATGAGTCAGTGATGACGCCTCGTGTGAGGGATCCAGAATTGTTACTTTGTCGGCTGTCTGAAGGTTTCTGGCCGTGGCGATGACGTTCCAGCCTTGCTGGATGTAGTGCTTGGCAAACTGGAGGCCGATACCACGAGTGGCGCCTGTGATAAGCACCGTCTTGGGCTGCTGGGTGGCGATCATGGTTACTTGTTATTGATTGGGTGGCAAATGTGGGAATGAGGAGTGGATTTGGTCTTGGATTGGACACTAGGAGTGATGGTCGTGTCCTTGTAGTACAATCATTCCTGCAGTTGATGTGGCCTCCAATACCTAGACGTAGACAAATCAAGCTGATTCGGATCCTGTATACAACATGGGCCATGTATTAGTTGAAAGAATTGTACCTGATAAGTATCGATTTAAAGAGGTATTTAGCAAAGGCAGATATCAGGTAGACGTGGACATGTCAAAGAAGTGAGATGCAAACCCCATCAAATATGATAATATCGTTTATAAAGGGGTATTAGAGGTAGACTGTTCAACATACAGTCAAAACCCGTATACTGCACCCCCCTCCTACGATAATTTATGCCAGGATAGATGTGGGCATCAGGATATAAATTTCAGTAGGTACATTTGAGTCCTTTGGTGCCAAGAATTTCGTGCCACTATTGTGCCAACAAACGCGCCCTGTCTTTGAGAAGTGGCTGTTAGAATTCAACGCGGATATGCAAGGCCAAGACCGTCTTGTACTCCTTCATATAGACAATGCCTCAAGCCACAAGTTGGATTGGCAGCTCAAAGGTGTTCTAGGCAATGTGACAGTGAGGTTTTAGCCTAAGAACACTACAGCACGGTTGCAGCCTTTGATGCAAGCATCATTGCGTCTCTTAAGCGTATCTACCGCCAAAGACACTTGACTTTGGCGTGCACGCTAGATGAGCTGGGGTGCTCTGACTGAACCTCAGACGGGCTATGGCTATGATCAAAGCTGCCTGGGGCGATGTTCGGCAATCTACTATTGTCAAGTGGCGGCACTGCAACATTTTGTTCCAGCACGCACAGAACGTGCCCCCTAAGATAGACATTACGGTACGCCACGAAGATTATTCCTCCAGTACCTTATAGTACTGCTTTTATAAAAATATATATTTTATGAGGTTTTCAAGGAGTGCAGTAGATGGGTTTTGACTGTAAATGCTCGTCATGTGGTGTTTACGCCAGATCAGTGATTGGGTCCACGAATCAGAGGCCACATCAACTGCAGGAATGATTGTACTACAAGGACACGACCATCACTCCTAGTGTCCAATCCAAGACCAAATCCACTCCTCATTCCCACGTTTGCCATCCAATCAATAACAAGTAACCATGATCGCCACCCAGCAGCCCAAGACGGCGCCACTCGTGGTATCGGCCTCCAGTTTGCCAAGCACTACATCCAGCAAGGCTGGAACGTCATCGCCACGGCCAGAAACCTTCAGACAATGGAGCGGCTACACGCAGCAGGATGGGGCTACAAATCTTATCAGGAATTAAGACAGCTATCATTATGGTGCTTAAGCAAGGGCAGAGCCGGGGGAGTTGTAATATTGATCAACCCTTTCTCGAGGTTGCCGAAGGGGAGCCCGATCTGGCGGGACTCATGGACACCTCATTTTTGCGCAATAACCATTATGGATGGTGACCAACCACTCATTATTTGCAACATTTACGCGCCGCAAGAGGCACATGAAAGGCAAACCCTCTTCAATATGGTGAGGAAGTTGAAGGCTCCTGAAGCTATTTTTCTGATGGGAGGGCATTTCAATTGCACACTGGACCCTGAATTCGATAAAAGCCATCACGCATATGCCCCGAAAAATGGCGCAGGAGACCTTAGAGCCCTGGTCAATGAGCGGAAAATGATCGATGCCCCGGTGCCCACTATGAATCTTTGCACTCGGAACAAGAAGTACGGGATTTCGATGCAAGACAACATACTTATACGCACAGCCCACCAGACGGCACATTGGCATCCAGCCGTCTGGATAGGTGGTACATCTCGGCATGCAGTATGGCTTGGGTCCACGGAATAGAAACGAGAAATGGAGCTGGTTTTTCGGATCATGACGGTGGAGTGATGCGCATGGCGAATCCCAAGCAATCCAATTGGATGAGCAAACTAAAAAGAGTCTACCCACCACCTGCGGCGACGCAGGACACAATAAATACAATCTGTGAGGAATTTATAGTCGGTTGGCAACCAAGTAGCGACATGGCTGCGATTGCCGATTGGGATACACTGAAGCAAACGATCCGAATAGACTGCTTAAGAGCAGCGAAACAAGGCACGGAAAGGCGGATTTCAGCCAGAACACGCAGGATACGGCGACTACGAAGGTCTTTGGCCTAAGGTAACGGGGCGTATCCCCGTTGCATTATCAGGTGCATTGGTTACGACTTTACATTTATAGGTAGGGTTTTATTACAGTTTTACATAAGTAAGTAGGTTTTTACACACAGACCGCTGTGTGAAATTTGAGATGCAGCCCAAATTTCAGCCAATCAGGTTGGAGCATTGTATTTCGAAGATAAATAAAATTCAGAGTTGAATATACCCGCTTCCTTTTGGGGTGGGTTCACTTTACCGGTAACACTGCTATCTGCAGTGGAAATGAAGCGTTCGCACACGCAACTCAGATCAGGATAAGAAGTCACAGGATCGCGAGGTCGGACGCTGTGCGAGTTCCACGAAACTATTCTTAGTTTTTGTATAGGTCTTCTTTGGATATTAATATACGGCCAGACGGCCAGACGCCAAATAACATCTTTGGTGATCTTAAACGGAATCTGGCTGAGTTTAGCAACCATCACTCTGGCTGATGATTATGACCAGAACACACTGGAGATAACCACCAACCAACATGAACCCTCGCTTATCACGTTGAAGTCGTTTGAAGCTATTCCCAATCCTCAGATTCCAATTTCTCTTCTGCAGCTCACTTGCATTGCCATGAACGCGCACAAGGACAAAATCAAGTCAATTAACCTTTCGTCAGCTCAGGAGATGCTGGCGAATGGACCCGACGCCATGCACGAGTTCGTGGCCCACACGTTGGAGACATCGCTCGGTCGCACTTTGCCGCAAATGGAAATCCGCGTTGAAGACTTGTCTTTATCAGCCGACATTTTGGTTATAGACCAGAGCTCCAGCATCGTGAAGAAACAGCTCCTTACGATTCTCAACACCATCAAGAAGGCGTTCGTCCCCTCCAAGACGCACGTGGCACGCAAAGAGATCCTCAAGAACGTGTCGCTGGTGTTGAAGCCGGCCACTATCACTCTCGTGCTCGGCCAGCCTGGCTCGGGCAAGTCTTCGTTGATGAAGCTTTTGAGCGGTCGGTTCCCAATGACCAAGAATATCCAGCTAGAAGGTGAAGTCACGTACAATGGCCAAAGCCTCCAGTCGGTCCGTAAGACTCTACCACAGTTTGCAGCCTACGTGAACCAACTCGACAATCATTACCCGATGCTCACCGTGAAAGAAACACTAAGATTTGCGCACGAGTTCACTGGAGGCGAGTTGGCCGATAGAGCCCACGAGCTCCTGGTCGATGGCATGCCAGCGGAAAATGCGACTGCGCTTGAAGTTTCTCAGGCCATGTTCAATCATTACCCCGATATCGTGACCCAGCAACTCGGACTCAAGAACTGCGAAAACACCATCGTGGGTGATGGCATGATTCGTGGCGTATCTGGTGGTGAGCGTAAACGCGTGACGACGGGCGAGATGGAGTTCGGCATGAAGTACGCCACTTTCATGGATGAAATCAGTACTG
>JAADVW010000298.1:0-38485 GCA_023335875.1 Elongisporangium prolatum
CGCAACTCCGACGCCAGTAACTCCAGCAATAGTACCTAGAGCGTGCGTTCCGTGTCCGTTGCTGTCGTATGGCGTGGGCAGCTTACTTTCAGCGTCAAACCAGCTGTAGTTCCCACCAAAGTTGCTGGCAATGGCTTCGTGTGTGCTGCGGACACCGGTGTCAATCGTGCCAACGAGAACGCCTTGGCCAGTAGCGCCTTTGTTCCACACTTGTGGAGTCTTGATCTTGGTCACTCCCCACTCGGCTGTTGCGCTAGCAGATGCACCGGGAGCAACATCTTGGCTCAATATGTCGGCTCCATTCTGCTGGATACTGACGATGATTTCGTTGCGCACTTGAGCAACTGACGGCATGGCACCAAGCAGCTGCACCAGCAGTGGACTCGCATCTTGAATGTAAATTTGGTTGGAGATCCAGAAGTTCTTGAACAAAGTAAACTGCTGCGTCTGAGCGGACGTCGTTTGTTGCGTGAGCATCGCGATCGTTGGAGCTGCCGCAGCTTCATTGTGCGCTAGGAGTTGGTTTTTGATTATCGATGCCATCGGAGCACTTGTCAAGCTCATTTCCGTGCTAATTGCACCCAAAACAGCGTCCGTCGACCCCGAGAGAGTTACGATTATGTTGGCAGAGCCTCTAGTGCGCAATTTGCGATGCACATCCGGATGAATACGGTCTAAACTGACAGCTGACGAGAGCTTGGCCACAATAATCACGAAGAGAAGCAGAATGTAGCGAAGAAACATCGACCTGATCTTGGATTTAGACGAGACAGGGCGAAATGAAGAGTGAGGACTTCCTGTTTAACAGTGGAGACGTACATGCGTGGAGCCACTCGTGAGTGAATCAACTACGAGACAGGGAATCTCGATGTCTACAGTAGAAACGTTCTGGTTCGGTCCGGATTGTCCAACGGATGCATCAAGCGTTCGATCTTTCCCAAGGCATCTTGTTGATCCTCCCTCTATCATAAGTAATTCAGTCCCACAAACCCAATATGTATCGAGTCATTTCCATGGAAACTCATCAGCTGCTTTTTCAGGAGACACTCGGCTAGGAACATATTCCGGATGTTTGGATTGGCATTAGTTGCATTTCGTATTTTTCTATTATTTATCTATGGAAATGGGGTTCCGCCTTAAAGCAAAAACGGTAATGCGCGGTTTAATCTCGAATGTTCCGTTAGAGTGGCTGTAATTGGACTTTGGTGAATTGTACTTGCCATTCAATCTGGTGTTAGCTTATTTACAAGCACCACCAAATGAATGGATGAAGAACGTTGTCTGCTTCTCTTGATAAGTTCGACAGGAAAAATCATGAATGGTTCGGATGAAATGTCGGCCGTAGCATGAATCAACACCAAGAATGCTGACTCTGACATCATCAAACGATAGTGACTATGTTGTGTGTGGTTTCTAGGCTCATCTCGTATTAATTTTTCAGTCAGCAATGATGACTTCTGTGCGCACGTTCGTATCTAAACGGTTGAAGTACCTGCTTAAATGGCTCCAAATCTAAATTATCAGTCATAATGAATTTGATCTAAATGCATTGACACACAAGTCTTTACGCGTGCTCTGCACGTCAGCACCGTTCACACATAGTCTGGAATATTTGGGCGTGATGGGATCCAATTCTGTGGCGCCACAAACAACTGCGAGAGGTATAGGAGCAGAGAGTGTGCTTCAGTGGCTTGGCCATGCGCGTGAAAAGAATTGCTATTGTGTTTGTCGTGTGACTTGATACATAGGGATTTATCTCGCTCTGTCACTCTATTATCTACTACGACACATATTTAGTAATATATTAAATGTTAATGACTTGTACTGGATGTGGCATCACTTTGCTTAATGTAGTATAGTTAGTATCGACTAATAAATTTGAACTCAAAAAGACCTGGCGGAGTGCGATTTATTTTTCTATGGAACGATCTCCAGGCCATTACGGTACGATCAGTACTATGACAGTTTACCACCGTGGGTCGGTTCCAGTGTATGGAAGAACGTTCGAAGCTAAGATCGACACGTCAGGTACTGATGTTCAACCTTACTTCTTCTCTATTCAAGAACATCTTCCGTGTCATTGAGAATCAGGACTCTCACTTTCGATTTTCTATTGTTCTGCTCAGGCGTCTAAACCCACAATGGATATCCGCTTCGCTCTGTGGTTGATGTTCCTGTTCTCGAGCAGCAGCGCGATCGATGACCATCCAAATGACTCAGATGGTGTACCAATTCCACGGTCTCCGACTCAGGCATCCTCTGCATTCCGCATGCTGCTTCCTTCGCCAGCTGACGAACGCCAATTACACAACGTAGACCGTCGCATTGCTACTCGTGGCTCGGTTGAAAGGACAACAGTCAACCTCAATGGAGCACGGAGCAAGGCTGGTATCAAGCTGCATTTACGCAGGCTTTGACGTTGGTACATTGCCGTTTTCAAATGTGTAAGCGTGTAATGCAAACCTGTTGAATCACGAAAGTTATTACTCTTCCCAGCTATGCTGCCTCCAATTCCCAAAGCCTGTGACTGTCGTTTTAATGTTGGAGGAGAATGCCTCCTCATTGACGACCGTAACATAGCCATGGACTTCACGAATGTAAAATATTCTTAAATCAGTACTATTCAAATGAAAATACTAGAGACTCTTGATTTTAGTGTCATTAAACTGTATATGTGACAGGGAACGAACTTGAAGCAGAATGAACCACGTCGTAGACGACCTCCGATTGAGAAGGTTGGCATGTCATGCCGCTCGATGCGAGGCACAGATGTGGAACAGCAGCATGAGTCGTGTGATCCGGATCACTTCAAGTCCGAAGGCACAAATTGTCATCAACATGCGAGCCAGCATCGTTTTAGGCGCTGAATATCGAAGCTTGAGGCTTTGGCTTGCAATTGCAGGAATGCCGAGGCGATAGCCAGCCTTCTTTCGCGACTCGGAACGCACGCGAACGTGGCTCTCTAACCGCGGCATCTTCTGTCTTCCGAATAGACACCAAGACAGACGAGACCACTTAAAGTCCGTGAGTGTGTGCCCTGGCGAACGTACCCCCAAGCCAGCAAAGCGACTCTTCGACCACACGACGCTGAATTTTTACACTAGCGTTCTATTCCTGGATCTCAGGACTTATTCTGAACCTTCAGTCCGACTCGAGAGCTCGAGCATCTGCGTGTGTTGTGCTGATTCGCAGAAGCATCAAGCGCCTTTGGCTGAAGCTCTATCAGGTACAGCTCGAGTTCTGCAGCTGGGCGCTGTGGTACGTTAAGTGCCAGGTAAGGATGCAGGATAGGGTGCACGATAGGATGCAGGATAGGATGCAGGTAAGGATGCAGGTAAGGATGCAGGATAGATACCGGATAGGCTGCAGGTTGTAATGCAGGACTCTCGCCGAACGAGAACGAGCGCAATGGCCGAATAGACGTCGTTTACTCGGAATGGCGTGCTGCTCTAACAACCGCCTTGTCGAGTGTATTCTCATCAATCGCGCTTGCGAGCTTTAACAAAATGCCAGACTGTCTCTCGAGATCCATCGAAAGATCCTTCTTGACTGTGCATTTGAGCAGGCTTCTGCACATTTTCGCGACGCATTGGTCTCTTTTGCAGCAGCTGAGTGCGGCATTAGCTCACTTGGAGGCGCATATTCTTTCTGCGGATTCGTGCGCCAGTCGATCTCCACAAAGAGACAATCAATCGACACGTTCGGCATCGCTCCAGTCGCTTTGGGTTGAGATTCAATGAGTCGGCTAAGCATATCATTCCTATTTCTACTTGCCCAAGCTCAAGTTCCCAATCTCCTTTGCTTCGAGAAACCATGAATCTGCGCCGGTCGTTGCTCTTCCTCTTCACGCTCGTGGCTGGGAACGCCTTGGCTGCTGTTGTCGACCCTGCAGTGCATCGCACATTGCGCGCCGAGGGCACCGTGGACGTTATTGTGAGCACTCTAGGTCTGAACAGTCTAGTTCTCAATGCATTCGACCCAGATATCTACTCCTCACGCTCGGACATGATCACGGCGCTCACGAACCAGCTCATCGCGTATAATCTGGTCGCAGTGGCCGATATCCTGGCTATTCTCCAGCCGGTTGTGACGCCCATCGCGCCGCTCTATGTGTCGTTCCAAAACTTCTGGATCTCGAATCAGATCTTCATCCAGGCTGCGTCGCCGCTGCTGATCGATCTGCTGGTCGCGCTGCCTTCAGTGGGCGAAGTGCGGCCACAAATGGTCGTAAACGTGGAGCGCTTGCAGATGGAAGACGCTGTATCGTTTGAAGAGATGGCTGAGGCTGTGACGTACCAATGGGGCGTGAACAAGATCCAGGCTCCGAGTGTGATCGCGGCAGGTTACACTGGACAGGGCATCCGCGTGGGCAGCATTGACACCGGTGTGCTGAGCACACACCAGGCACTGGCTGGCAACTTTGGCGGCAACTTCAGCTGGTACGACGCTGAGAACAAGACGGCGTCACCATACGACGCCAACGGCCATGGCACACACACCATGGGCACGATCGCAGGCGCTGGCGGCATCGGTGTGGCTCCGGGTGCGACCTGGATGACCTGCAAGGGCTGCCGCTCCACGTCTTGCCCCGAATCGGACCTCTTGGCCTGCGGTCAGTTCATGCTTTGCCCCACAAACCCGTCCGGCACGATCTCCAACTGCGGCATGGCGCCACGTATTGTAAGCAATAGTTGGGGCGGCGGCCAGGGCGGCACTTGGTACTCAGCCGTGATCAACGCTTGGGTCAAAGTGGGCATTGTACCGGTATTCGCGATCGGCAACTCCGGACCGACTTGTGCGACTGCGCAGTCGCCAGGCGATTACCCCAATGTGATCGGTGTAGGCTCGAGCACCAGCGCCGATGCACTGTCAAGCTTCAGCTGCAAAGGCCCTTCGCTGCTGGGACCGATCAAGCCAGATATCTCGGCGCCCGGTTCGAGCGTGTACTCGTCCTGGAACACTGGAACCACAGCATACGCTACTGTCTCTGGTACCAGCATGGCCACGCCTCACGTCGCTGGGGCATTGACGCTGATACTGAGTGCGAATCCCAACCTGTCACTGGATAGTCTCAAGTTGCTCTTGCTTAGTGGCACTGATCGAACGGGCTTGAATGCGACCAACTACGTCTGCAACGGCACGACAGACACGACTTGGCCCAACAACCAGTGGGGCAATGGCCGTCTGAACGCATACAAGGGCTATCTCTCTGCAGTGTCCTTGATCACCACTCCGACGCCCACCACGACAGCACCAGCGCAGACTTCTGCGGCTCCAACGCCCACGACAACTAATGCGACGGTGGCTTCGCTGACGTCAATGTCTGGTTCTGGAGCCACGGTGACACTGGCACCGACGCCGACTCCAACTCTGACGACTACGCCGACTCCCTTGACTACTGCGTCTGCGCCAGCCCCAACGATCTCATTGCTTTGCAATGTGCTTCTCACGCAGCTTCTGTGTAATCTGAACAGTGCATGTTACTGGAACTCCACTGCCAAATCCTGCTACCAAAAGTGAGTATCTCATAACAGTCCAGTCTTCAGTACTTCAAGTCCAGTCTACAGTAGTAGGAATTCCATATACCCGTTTATGCATTTCAATGTGTGCATTCTGGCAGCGATGAGTGATGGTCAGTTACTTGAACCTCTCCTTTATGCATATGCCTGTATTTGCTCTATTGGTGTTCGTTTATCGAGCCACAATACAATTCCTAGAGTTGGATGTCTATTTCCGGTCCGATTCGTGTTCACTATAGCTCAAATTCCTCCTCATGGATTTCAAAGTTGCTGCTGCCCAGCGCCACTGCGGCGTCGTTGGTCGCGACCTTGAGACTCTCTGGGCCAGACACCATGACTCCAACAACCGGCAGAACGTGCGAGGCGTTCGAGACCGAGGGCTTTGAGTGCGTCGTGAGAGCTTCCTGCAAGATGGACTGAATATAGGACGTTCGCCGAGCACCACGCTGAAGTGCTGCATCAGGTCGCGAACAGAGTGGACGTCGACAGAGCCAACGATATCAAACTTGGCTTCATCGTCAGCAGCTTCTGTACTCATTGAAGACTTGCGATAGACTGCAAATTCATACCAGATGAATGCGTATACGATCACGATCGTGGCCGTAAATACAGCCAGTTCAAATGCTCGTTCCAACGGCCAAAGCGTCGGGTTCCTATCGCCCTGGGTCGCACCATTGCCCCATTTCGCAGCTCCGACCACAAAAGTGGCCACAACGCACAGCACTACGTACAGCACGCAGCGAAATGCGATGCTGGATCGGAGAGGCTCGTAAAACGCTCGCGGAACATGCGCAGACGACGATATCGACTTTATCTTTGCCGCAGGGTTCTCGATTACGAGACTTTGGTTCAAGGTCGCTTCGACTGGACTTTGTGTGGCGTACAGTCGCGTCTGGAAGAACTCTTGCTTCGGGTCCAGATCGCACAGAGCAGTCAGCATTGGAGCGAGCAGACGCAACAGCGTAATCGCGGAACGACATCATAAACAACACGTTCTGCGTCCAGACGCCCTCAGCGCGCACTTTGGCAGTCAGACCTTCGAGAATAGCGAGCAAAGGGGTGACACCGATGCCACCGCCCACGAGAACAAGCGTCGGATACTCCTCGTACATCTCCAGAGAAGACCCATAGAAGCCGTCCATGAAGACCTCAGGAACAGTACCTTCGCTGCTGCACTGCTTGGCGTACACTGCTGATTGCTGCGACCAGTCACCCAGAGGTTTGATGAGCACAGTGAGGTCCGTAGGGCACGTCTTGGGGGACGAAGCGATGGTCAGCGCATGCCGCTGGGTCTTGGACAGCGCAGGCACATTCAGATACACGAAGTTGCCGACCTTGTAGTCGTACTCTTGCGAAGACGAGCGCTTGACCACGATCTTGAAGATCTCTTGCTCTCCTTGGCCCAGCAGCGTCATCTCCTGCACCGGAACGGGCGTGAAGCTGTTCCAACTGGACGACGCGCGGCTGACGAAGAAGACCAGACCGGCCGGGAAGATCCACCAGATGATCTGCGACCAGTGGAGGATAGCAAAGAACACAGCGATCACGAACAGAACCCAGTGTGTGAGATAGAACCACTCGTAGGCTTTGCGGCGCACGACAGGGAACGACGTAGGGATCATGAGCACCAACGCCAACACCGAGAGGGAGCCAAAGAAGTTGAACCAAGCGTAGTAGCCAGTGTACTCGTCTGAGAGATCGCAGTGTGCGCACGGGATCTAATACGCAGTCCACGTTCCGTCACGGACCCACTTGACCCAGTATCCGACAGTGTGGGTTACCCCAGTGATGACAGTGGCGTAGCCCATCCAGCGATTCAGACGCGCGCCATTAGTGTACGAGATGTTAAAGAACTCCATCCAGGCCGAGTTGCGTGCGACCGGCAGCAGCAGGAACGCCATATTGTAGATACACAGGTACGCGCAGCTGATGCCGATGATGTCCCAGTACTTGGTGGTGTTGAGCACGCCAGTGCCGTCGGCCACAGAGGCGTGCGCGCTGTCAACGCGACGGTCCCATTCGTAGTAGAAGCAGAGGACGTTGCCTCCTATCACGAAAACGATTCCGAAGATCCACTCACCCCAGGAGAAGCGCGAGACCCCGAGCACCGGGAACGAGACCTTGCGCCGCATGACCATGGCCGCTTTCCACACCAGAGCTGACGTTATGCGTCGAGCTTGGCCGACGTGGCGCAGCAATTCGACGGCCAGCAGACTTTGGAAGAACGGGAGGATGCAGAAGAGCATCAAGAAGGTCGGACGAATGAACTCTGTGTGGCCCGTCAGCGTGATATTGTCGTTTATGATATCTAGTACGAAAGACACATTAATTAAAGTAAATGTACTTCATGGAACATTCCACTTCAATGACTTCGCGAAGAACGCACAAGAGGTCGAGGGCTCTCGCGGCAAGCCTTGTCAGAAATTAAAGTGCACCTGCCCTCCACTATTTATTGACTGTGAGTGTTTGTTTTACTACTGCAGTAGGGAAGGAGGGAATCTGTAGATGCTAAATCTTGGACGCAGCTGGAAATGAGGGTCGATATGGATACTATTATGTGCGCTAGCATCTTCAACACGTCAGAATGAAATTCGTAAGGATAGGCATACGTGTATGACGCGCGCGTCTATAGTCAGCGTGTAAATTACGTGGTATTGCACCTTGCTCTGGAATGCTTACAATCTGAGTGCCGTTGGAGACCTGCGCCGAATCGTTTGAATCATCGCGAACGACGGCGCGTGTGCTATTGTAAACAAGTGACCGGGTCTGAACTGATGTGCACTGTTTATGGAGGCCTGCGGCAACATGCACAAGCTAGAACCTTAGTGTGGAGCTCACAAAGGTGAGTAACCCCGAGCCAGATTCTACGGTGGAGGAAGCTGACAGAAGGTGCACTTGTTGTGACGTTCCCAGCAGGCGCGTGACACAATCCAAGATGAACGTAACGCCAGCGGTGGACTACAAGGAGATCCCATCTCGCTACCGTCGGGAAGTGAAGAGGAGGAGCAAGATGCAGCGTCGACACTGTCTTGCTTGGCAAGCGCCACTCAAGCCTAGATGGAGCAGAGCGAAGGCGATTCTTAATCGCTTTCGCGGGAAGAGGTCGAGCTGGGTGAAGACGCGCCGGAGTCGCCGAACGCTGAGACCACGAGACCTCAGCGCTTGAACTTGAGCGAATACAATCGACAGTGCGCGCAGGATGCCGAAGCCAAGGGAATCATGTCAAAGGATGCGCAGCCGTCGACAGGAATGGCGCGTGGGACTGCCGAGGATCCGGTGGTCTTGATACGCAACCCACCGGTAGTGCTTGACCGACGGGACCGCAGTGGATCGCTGCTGCGACCCACAGCCTGCGTGCACTCTGGGATGAGCGAGACAAGTTGGTTAGCGACGGCCGTGCTGGGTCGGTCGTCGCATGGATAATGCCTTCGGTTCCATACGCAGGCGTTGGAACCGCGATGACGACGTCAGCTGGAGCGACCAGTGTGACGTCTACGCGTGGCGCCTGCAGCAGAGCCCGGCTCCATGGGTGCCCTCTTTGGAGTCGTACGTGTCAATGCGTGGAGCGTCCAGCCCGGCGTATCCGAGGCTGTCGTTATACGATGCTGCTAGCTTCAACGACGGTGGCTACCAGTGGGGACCGTGCTATTCGCTGCGCAAAGAGGTCTATTTCGTGAGCCTCTTTGCGGAATATCGCTACTTCGAGCGCAAGAAGGACGCATAGGCCGCGCACTTGGTGCAGGCTTGGCAGGCCTTCCAGGACAATTGGAAACCGCGACCCAATCTCCTGGATGATGAGGTTGGGCGAGACGCGTGCTCGGTTCGGACGGCACGTTGGTCGTGGAGTGGCGATAGCAGTGCACTTCGCGTGCTATGACGCCAATATCCCTTGTGCAGTTCCAAGGGATATTCTATGTGACTTCTGCGGAGGCCAGGGCACTGGGCCTTCCGTCGACGAGGTGGTGAGTGGGCATGTACCATCGAACATGCTCACAGTTGTCCGCGGTATGATCACCAGGATCAATGCGTCTCGCGGGGGACACGCGAGCGCAGCGAGCGCCACGTCTCGTACCGCTGGACGAGGCAGGGAACATCCTCGAGCAGAGCGGCCCGAGGCTCCCAGGTATCGCTCTCCGAGCCGTAACCGCGCCAGCGCACAAGGTATTCGCGACCCTGTGCGCTATGAGAGTCGCTATTCGCGCTGCGCCGCTTCTGGACACGGTGATCCAGGACCGCCTTGACCAGGAAGCGCGTGGCGCCCGTCGAGTCGGTCAACGGCGGGGGCGGAGGTGGGCGAATCACAGCATGAGCCGTCCGCGAGTCAGCCATCGGCGCCGCCGATGTCCGGTGATGCGGAGCTACTTCGCTTGATGGAGCGGAACGTGCTCGAGCTCCATCTTGAACTTGGGCGACAGTGGGGAGCGAATGAGAAGCTGACCGAGTCGTTGGGTCAGCTTCGGAAGGAGTTCGAGACCCTTCGCGAACGATCACCGTGGCCTGCTCGCTGATCTCCGTGAAGAGGGGATCGTGCGAGGCGTCGCGCGGGAGAAGCGGAAGCGGCTGACTGAGGGTGCGAGCCTTCAGCCGAAGAAGAGTCGTGGGCACGATAGTGCTTAAGGCGTCCAACGTAGAACGTTTGGTGCAGACGCATCGTGGGAGGCAACTCCAGTCTGTATGCATCTCCGGTCCTTGCCACGACGCGGGAAGGGCCGATGAAACGAGGCAACAGCTCGTTCGCGCTGTTGGTGACTGCAGGTTCTTGGTGGATAAAAGGACTAATGAATCCGTAGTGAACTCGTCAGTGTTTCTTCTTCCTCTGGCGTCTGAATTCTGCTTCTGAGCGTCGACAGCATCGACGATGCTGTCACGTGATAGCGGACAACGGCTTGGTCAAGTACGAAGTCGTCAATAGCCGACTCGTCAACTGGTAGCGAGTCGGTTTGGGCGGTCTGAGGCCGGGAGGGAGTGTCCCTAATTCGGCAACTCGATCCTCTGAAGAGGCAACCGCTGAGGTTCAGCCGTTACAGCTGAGTCTGATACGGACAGTTCACCTGATTCAGCCGTTGCGACGACTGAGTCTGAGCCAGCGGGACCAGAGTCGCGGGATACAGAGGGACGAGGCGGCCCTCCCCAAGTAAGAGCGGGAACACCGCCGAGAACCGCAGGGATGCGAGGATGACGGGCGGTGTTCATGAAGAACGGTGTGTGTCCAGTAGACAAATGCACGGCGTTGTTGAAGGCGAACTCAGCCATCGGTAAGCATTCACTCCAATGAGTGAACGCGTGCAAGTAGCTGAGCAGGATGTCCTCCAAGACGCGATTGACGCGTTCGGTCTGGTCATCCGTCTGCGGATGGTCAGCGGTCGACATCCGCAAGCGGATGCCAAGAAGATCAAACGTTTCACGCCAGAAGCGGGCCGTGAAACGAGGATCGCGGTCAGAGACGACGTCCAAAGGCATGCCGTGGAGACGAAACACAGTATCGCCAAAGATAAGCGTAGACTGGACGGCATAGACGGAAGCCGGAAAGGCAGCAAAATGGACCATCTAGCTGAAGCGGTCGACGAAGACGAGGATGCCAGTACGCTTCCGGCTGTTAGCAGGAAGGCCGAAGATGAAGTCCATCGAGACCGACCGCCTACACTCGGCCGGTATCGGCAATGACCGCAGGGGTGCCTGTGAAGACGGAGCGGGTTTCACACGCTGACAGACTTCGCAAGCAGCAACGTTCTTTCGATCCCACTTATACTGGTTCGGCCAGTAAAAGTCACGCGAGAGGGAAAGGAAGGTTTTCTCGCAGCCAAGGTGCCCGCTGGCAGGGGCGCCATGGTACTCGAAGGTGATCATGTACTTGAGATCTTGATCATCAGAAACAACGAATGCGGAGCGTATCGTCGTCACTTGTATAGTACATCAAGACACCGTCACGCACTGTGTAGCGATGGCAGCGAGCACGCAGATAAGGAGCTAGACCCTTCATTGTGGATGAAGAAGGGTCGCACAGGTAGTCGAGAAGGGCTTTGGCGTCGGCGTCACAGACATACGCGCCCTTGATGTCCTCAAGAAGAGACGAAGTTGGGATGGAGCGAATGACATTCGCTGCCACGATCGGCTCGTAATCCGGACGACGTGAGAGCGTATCCGCAATCACGTTGAGGCGACCGGGTTTGTACTCAACCCGGAAGTTGTACTCAGCAAAGAATGGGAGTCAGCGAGCCATTCTTTGCGAAATATGTGGAGAGTTCACTGCGCTGCGCAGTGACGCAAAATCCGTGTGACGACGAAGGATCCATCCCCAAGCAGATAGATCTGGAACTTGGCGAGAGCGTACTTCATGGCAAGGTGTTCCTTGTGATGTACAGGGTAATTGCGTTCAGCTGGCTTCAGTTTACGTGACCGATAGAAGATGACGCGTTGACCGTCACCATCGTGCTGCATGAGCGCACAGCTGATAGGGAAGTCGCTCGCATCACAAACCACGTGAAATGGCTTGTCATGGTTTGCGATGGCCAGGATCGGAGCCTCGATCAGGCTAAGCTTGATGAAGTCGAAGGAGGTCTGGCAGTCAGCTCTCCAGACCCAGTCAACGTCCTTTTTCAGGAGCTGAGTGAGTGGACGCGAGATCCCTGCGTAATTACGCGAGTATTTGTGCAGTACATCGCAAGTCCAAGGAACTTGCGAAGATCCTTCACGGATGCTGGCGTGGGCCATTCAACGATCGCTTTGATCTTTTGAGGATCAGGTCGAACGCCGTTATTACCGACAAAGCAGCCGGGACAGGTATTTCCGGCGCTCCGAAGATACATTTCTTCAAGTTGGCATACAACTTGTGCTTGTGCATCAGCGCGAGCACTCGATCCAAGTGAATCCGATGTGTTTCCATATCGGATCGTCCGTCTTCGGCACGACTGTGAACGAAGACATCATCGAAATAGCTGGGGGCGAAGTCGCGAACCGGGCGCAGCAGATATGTGGCACATCTGTTGAAAGTCGCTGGCGCGTTCACGAGCCCCTGTGGCTTCACGAGCCATTCCCAAACCATCCCGCTTGGAGTGCTGACAGCGGTAAGAGGGACATCGCTCTCGCGCATGAGGATTTGATAGAATCCATCTCTCATATCCATTGTGCTGAAGATGTACTACCGCTCATACCATCAATGATGACGTCCTTGCGTAGTATCGGCGTTTGCGCCAGTACTGTCGCCGCGTTCAACTTGTTGAGTGCGTGAACGATTCGCCATCCACTAGTGGCTTTCTTGACACAGAAGGTCGGGCTACAATGTGGGTAGGTTGACTTGCGCACATGTCCAGCCTTCTGGCGAGCCTCGAAGAACTTGTCGATGGCCTCGACTTGGTCACGAGGAAGTGGCCTCGTGACACAGTACTTTGCAATAGGTATGAGATCGATCTCATGCTGAGTTCCTTTGTCGTGCGAAGCTCACAAGAAACTTCGTCAGGAAATACGTCCTCGAATTTCTTGAGCACGTCGAAAAAAGGCGAGTTATTCAGAGACTCCCAACATTGTTCTTCGTATCGCTACTTCCGGGTCTTATCTTCTGGAAGGGCGGTCTCTTGCACTGAGCAGAGGCGATTCCGCTCCAGTGTTTGCTCCATCGTGATCGCCTCACCCTGGGGTACGATCACGCACACTTGTTCGATGCCATCTTGGCAGAGCTCTTGCATGAATCGCTTCGCATTCATGGCTGGTAACTTCAATAGCTCCGATGCTGTCCGCGGTGGAGCTTCCAAGCAGAGAGGTTCGAGAGTAATACCAACCTCCGAATGCACCAAGACACTGATTATCTCGGTGTCGGGTGATTGTACACCCTCATCGACGGAGCCACTGCTGCCGACACCCATGTTGACGGGGCTTTCCTCGTCGGTATTCCCTTCGATATCATCCTCGTCGAGCTGAAATCAGACTCGAGCCTGCTGGAGAGCGGCGAGTTCGTTAACGTCGCCACGCGGGTTGATCGCGTGAGGAGCAGCGTCGGCGACAAGGGCAGACGCGCCATCCTCTCGGCGGATAATCGACACCGAGGTATTCCCTCTCTCGACCACACACAACCCATTAGTGTGAGGGAGTTTCGTGGCCTCGTCAGTCGTGACCGCGAAAATCTCTTCAATGCAGTGCAGGTATACAGACACTGCATTCGCGTTACCTTGCTGCCTATCAGCAAGGGGCGGTTCTTCAATAACGCTCGGCAAAGCGAACGCCTAACGCGCTTCCATCACGGGCCTCCCCGAGGGCGGCGAGAGCTGTGCGGATCGATTCTGCCAATCCATCTGAGGTGGTATGCCATGGATGACGTCAAACTTCTCATCTAAGTCAAGGATGATGAAGTCGTCTTCACAATCGTTTATTCCGTAGGAGAAGCAGATCCGAGCGATCTGCTTCTTAATCTTCACGGCGGTACCAGTTGCCAACCGCACACTTAGCTGTGAATATGGTAGAGACACTGCCTTATAAGCAATCTTTGAGAGGCTCTGGGCTCGAACGAAATTGTTCGAAGCACCAGTGCCCAGAATGGCACACAGAGGCCCCTGCTCCTCGTGCTTCTGCGTGCGTACATCGAGAGTGATGAGGGAACCATCACTCCATGTGGAACAGCGAGGGGTCCCTCTTTCGCTGGTGGCATCAACGGCCATGTGGCCCACATGCTCACATGCTGTGGCCATGCCAGTAGGACGCCCCGCGCCTACTGGTCTCCTGCGTTTTGTGGACCTCTGCCGCGACCACAACCGGAGTCGGCGCGGGAGGATTCCGGACGAACGGGAGCAGGAGCGGTAAACTCATATGAGAAGTCACCGAACTATTGGCAATGGTGGCATCGTTGCTGACGAATTCCAGTGGGTTGACGTGGCGACGCCGACCGACCACGCACGGTCTCAGCGGCGGAGAGATCCATGGGCTCGGATCTGCTGCGATCTCTTCCGCGATGACGCTCACGATCACTCTGATGTGTCGGCGGATGAGAATGAACTTTAGCCTGCTTCAGGCTAAAGTCTTCTTGGACGGCGAGAGATATGGCGTCTTCGAGAGTAGTCGAATACTCGCGGAAGAGATACGTCTTGCCGGGGCCGTCGTTTAGTCCCGTCATGAACGTGATCACTTGCGTCTCGTAAGCGACGGCTCGGTCACGATGCTCGACACTAGATAACGCGCCTGCTGGGCGAATCCGTGTATGTCTTGCTTGACTTGACGCAGAGCCAGGAACTCGGCTCTGGCTCTGAACTGAAACTTCGATGGCTCAAAGCAAACCGAAGTTCTTTTTTTTCCCTAAATGCTTCGTGCGTCGGGAAGCAGTCGGGATTCGTAAGCTTGCGGCCGTATGCCCAGCTGCGTGCGCGACCGCCAAGTACGGACATGGCGAAGGAGACTTGCAGCAGCGAGTCCCCAATACAGCGAGCTTGAATAGCGATGTCAAGTTCGATCAGCGAGCGTAGAAGGGACTCTACTTCGCCGCGATAAGGAGAGACAGCCAGTTTTAGCGTCTCATCTCGTTGCCGCGGCGCGGGCTTCGGTTCAGCGACAGCTTGGACTTCCCTGAGCTGTTGGCGAGCTTCGTCAATCAAGTAACCGCGAGCGGCTGCCTGCTGGGCATCCGGACTCAACTGAGTGAGCATGGCCATGACAGCATCGTCTCCGATGACATGGGCCATCCGACGAAGAGCATCCCACTCTTCGTCTGACAAATGCGGGTAATACTCCTGAGCATCAGGGAGTCGCTGTCGACGCTTCCATTCCGATTGGTATGGAAGAGCTTGTTTCACTTGAAATGGTCGTTGGAAGGACCACAAAGTGCTACCAGGTGTAACAGGAATAGAGTATGCTATATTCCTGCACGATGCACACACTGTGGTGCTGGAGGAAGCGCTTGTATTGAGGGTCTGAATACACTAGGTATTCAGACTGAAGAACACTTGCGAAAAGTAGGACAAAACTAGAAGTGTTTTATTATAGAAATTAGAGCATAAGAAAAACCTATAAACCTCATAGTAGCTGTTAAGGAGGCCTGGGCGCCAATCACCGATTGGCTTGCCCTTGATTGGTTATAAGTGTTCTAGTTTCTGCGAATATGAATACAGTAGAAATACAGTGTGACATACACAAGCTACAACCTTAGTGTGGAGCACACAAAGGTGGGTAACCCCTTTACAGCATGTGAATAACGTAATTTGAGAGTATAAGTCAATGAGACTGAGTGTGAATGCATGGGGGATGAATGGAGTGAATGTGTTATTAAGTCTGGACCCACGTGGGGTGCCAGCAAGTACCGACTGCACGCACGACTCAGCCAGAGCTGCGGCCGACAGGAAGACCTCTCTGAGGATGTGAGGCCTCTAGAGAATCACCGGTCGTTGTCTGCTCGGTAGCTGCAGGTTCTAGCGCCGTCGACTCAGCATACGGCGATCTGTGGCAGGAGAACGACATCCCTGCGGTCGACAACCGCAAGGGCGGGATCTGTCCAAGTTATCGACGGGCTGACGTTCTAGAAGAAGAACGTGTGGACTAGCGCTGCGTACGGCCCCTTAGAATAGGAGGTGTATGGCGAATGCTGTGAAACGCTGATGATATGAAAGGCAGTGAGAGCGGTGTAGCGGCTGGGCCTCTCGGGGTTCGGTATCGGAGCAGACTGCCTGGCCGATGAGTATGCAAGAGCATGAGAATGACGACCGGGAGCGGTTCCTGTATGAGAGTGTGTCCTCGCGGACAATGACTATGAGTGTGATCCAGCGGAAGAGATCAACAACGAGTACTGAGAGGATGTCGTGTGTGCAGGAGGACGGCAAGACTGCCAACGATAACGACCTCTGGACAACCGCGACCGCGTTGAACGACGACGCGCGTGGGTTTGCAGCTGACTATCAGTACAGTTTCGACTTGAACCAGGAAGTTGTCACTCGATCTCTGGTAGACACAGAGAACACACAGCGACGTATATATGACTGGCCTTGGACCCCGAGCTGTCATGTGCACTCCGTGCAATTGGCAGACGTAAGGACCAAAGAGGAGACTTGAGTACATGAGCGGAAATTTAAGAATGTGTATATGTTGATGTCCTGGACCTTCTAGAAGGGATCGATACGGAATAGAGGCTCAGGATCGGCCAAAGCTAGCTAGTATCGAGTCAGTTGTCATAAGATCGCGGGCTGATTTGGACCTTTCTGAGGATTCATTTTCAGGAAATATCAGTCAACATCGTCACAAGATTTGTGCGCTACAGCAGTCAGTGCTGAATTCTTGACGCATTTATCCACAAGGGTCGTAAACACTAGATTACGTTTACATTGGGTTTGGCTGCCGACAATTGTGGGTGAGTGAAATTTTGAACCGTGCATTTATATCCAACGAAAGCCTATGAGCATGAGAGCTCTCAGGCTAAGGGTATTATTCAAGTACAGTCCGACTGAACAGCCCGTCCAACTTAGACTGATATTGGCCTGGGCACTATCAGAGGGATGAGCATCCGCGAACCGAACCCTTTGGTGGCACGTGAGTCTGTGGTCCACAATTTCTTAAAAAAAAACGACTCAGCAAGAGCTACACAATCAAAGGTTGTCATGCGGTCGCCTGGTGGATCCACAGCTTCGTTGACTTGCTCGGGTAAGCGATGAAGACGTAATCATGACGGCAGGGCGAGGCAATTTAAGCTAATGAGTAAGGCTGGCAAGTAATACTGTCGCAAGAATGTGCACATAGATGGCTGCGAGCTGGCGGAAAGTGATCTATGCTGAGCGCTAGTCGTTATCAGGGTTAACCCTCACTCGCCCGAAATCTTTGTCATTTAACCACAATTCGCCCAATAAAACACGATGAAAATTCGATTAACCTAGTCCGATCGGAAACAATTTCAATTCTTGTTCGGTTAGCCGTATCCAATTCGAGTTTAACCAGCACCTATATTAGCCTATACATGTCGTATAACAACTAGATTTAGGACGTCGGTTTTCTAGATATGTAACGAATTACCCGATAATCCCTGCATAATCTGATAGATGTACTCATATCACTTACCAGTAGTTTATACATTAGCAGGACAGAAGCGTGTTGTTTAGAAACCTGGACCAGTGTTTGTGTGGCTGTGCGCCTTACCAAAGGATACCTGCTTAAACTGATCACTGCCGTGCCATCCAGGCACATTGGCACTGGCACTACCATACAGCTGGCCAACCGGGTTATTACCCAATCCGTTCTGTGTTTGGATCGGCATCGGGAATCCGTAACCGCCCGTTGCCATTTGCCCATTTCTTCCCAAGTAACGACAAATTAACAGTCACATTTCTCTGCATTACGGTCACAACGACAACTACCCAAGCCTGCGAAGCCAAACCTAAGCGAGAGCCTCGCTATGTGTAGGCCACGGAAGAAAGTAGCTACTTGCTGGCTATCCAATGCCCAACCTGATCCGAAGCGCATCGATTACAGCATCAACCAGATCAGCATCGGTGAAGTCCCTGATTGTCTTCATGGCGCTGGCGGTAGATAGAAGCTCCTGCGCATGCGCATCCAAATAAAGTTGGTCGAAATGGACGTCGATGATGGTGACTGGCCGAAAATACTTGCTATCGGGTAATCGTATTGCACCTAATATTTCTGATGCGAATTGGCACTGAGACATTTTTTAATACCTTTTGCGAGTTGTTGTACATCGAGCTCGAGAACGTGCTAATGAAATAGTTATCCTGTAAGATGGATGTTGCAGATATAATTGTTGAGCTCAGCAAATGCTGGAATATGGCGTCTGAATCCTACTCTGATCCACTCTTTGAAGGCAAAACGTCTCAGCTGCCTTCAATAATGGGAATGAAAGCCATTCAACAAAAGTGGGAGGTATTCTTCCCCACCATTCTGCGATGCGCTACCGGTTTTCGTAAAAACAGCTTGGCCGTCTTCATGCAAGTCTTCTGAGAAGCACAAATATCCGAGCCGCAATACTCAGGCAGCGTTCAAGAGTGCAATAATTTGCCTTACTAAATTGGCCGGAAACGATGGCCGTCGTATGCGAATCCATCCACAATCTCTCTACAAACCGAAAAAAACAACATAAGTGTCAGGCGCCATCCAACAACCATGGACCCAGATGACAACTCAATCGCCCACGTCACCGAGTTCTTGTCTGCCACTTGTGGCAAGTGGTGCTACAGGACATACCACCACATATCATGATACGTTGCGATACTTGAAGAAGCTCGCCTTGCTGAAAAGAAATTGTAAAAACTACCTACCACGCTTCTACAGCAAGCGGCTGATGAAAATGCACCAGGTGGCCAGAATTGATGCGGACAGCCTGTTTTGGGAGCTGCTCTCTTCGATAAAAACATCGAAATCCGATTGGTTCTTCCGTACTGAACCATGGTGGATCGTTTCACATGGTTAACGAAGCATGGATGTATGACGTCCAACCCGGTGATGCAATAATAATCAAAGCGTTATGGTCAGTTGGTAACTTGTGACCGTCTGACGACACTCCGTATTCGATCACACCCACCACCTCCTCGGCCACTCCTGGTAGTGGTAGTGCCTGCTAAGTGCTGTGCTGTGACCCGTGGGTGGGAGCGTCACTACGAATTGGCCCACTGATACCGCACCGAGCTTCGACTGCGGTGTTGATAAGACCTTACTGGAATAGATTGGGAGAATATGCCTTGGCTGAGCTCCAGCTTGCAAAAGCAAGTTCCGCTAGCAAACCAAGATCATTTCTGTTGCCGTTCGTCGATGCTCAACCGAATTGCAAGTAACCGGTCGCGAGGGGTTCCTACCGAGTTCGTTAGAAAATCATCAGCAAGCAAACTGACGGGATGGCCGACTAGAAAACTCGACCTTGCCGCTGTACTGTGGATAAGCACCCCATGACCGGCGGGGCGTCTAACAGCGCCTTCACACCGGTAGCTGAGCGCACATTGGCACACTGGCCGGACGCAAACCTCGTCAGAACAGAATTCTGGAATAGGATATAGCAGTTCTTATAACAGTAACGCAGTATACCGCAATCACGAAAACGAAAGACCTCGTTGGTTATTCTCCCGGTCAGCTAAGAACCTATAGATTGCCTAAACCATTATCAGACTGTGCTCAGTCGTAAGTAGCCCAAGTTCACGGCAATTACATTATCATCAAGCGCGATAGTGCTATCTTTCATCAAAAGAATCGCAGATATGATCATGCATGCTCAAATACTGGACGTCTTTACAGCCACTTTGAGGTAAATTGTAGTATTTTTCGGCTTGCGTTTGGTTTGTTAAAGCATGTAGATAGTATTGCGAAGTAATTATTCCGTTTGTAGAGATAATAAGATAGCGTCAAAGAGGTTGATTGAACGTGATGGTCTTGGACACGGACATATCACTCATCAGACCACTTAAAAGAACAGGTCAATGTGAAATCTGAATGCATGTCTGGTATCCTCGAGCATAAAAGAAGAAGAGTTTACAGCTAAACGTATTATTTTCTGCGTCAAATTTTAAACAGATTATTTTAACCTGAACGTGCACAGACTTTTGTCGTGCCAATATCCTGACTATATCTTATATCCTTTTGCTCGTTTCCGATTAAAAAATGCACCAGTGAAAAGCCACGCCCTTGTATGCTCGTTTTAGTCTAATTGGAATTGGAGACAGTTTAGACTCAAATTACCACTGGATCCATCTATGTCGGGGTGAACGACTCTCCGTAGTGTATACCACATTATTTTTTAGTGGTCGTGCTTGTTTTGGGAAATGGGCATAACTGGTTTTGGGAAATACGACATATTTCGTCTAAATCATACCTAACGGATTTTTACTATCAGTGATCAGTCTTCTATTGTTTTAGAAGACCCGTTTGATAGCCAAAAATGAAGAAGAGGTCCTCTATTCATAGAGGTCTGTTTTTCTTCCACCATCCACAGCGATATCCAGCTCGTCTAAGTTGAAAGGGTCGACATTACTCGGCTCCGTCTCGGAGCTAGTCCACGCGCGCTGGAACTTCCAGCTGTAGACGTTATGGCTCCAAATGAACCAGCGCGAAGGGTCATCGTTAAATCCGGCGGCCTCAATGGAGTTGAGCACGACAGATTCGAGCGTGTCCCGCCATGCCTGCCGCACTCATGCACAGACCGTTTCAACCGGAGGAGGCCGTGGGTTTCCGTTGCGCGTGTACTCGACCTGATCAGATCGCTTCCACTCATCGATGAGTCCCGACAAGTTGTCCTTGAAGACCTTGTAGATCACGAGATCACCAGCCTGGAGGTACGGCATCAAGCCGCCGGGCGCGACGCACACGTCAATTTTGCGAACGGAGCACTTGGTTTTGACTTTCTTGGAGATGTGCGCGCGCATCGAGTCCCACACGATGGCTTTCCCGTCCGCCACCATCACCGGGGGGAACGCCTTGTCGAGCCACTTGAGCAGCATGTCGCTGTCCATCCAACCTTTGGGTTGATGACTCACCCACACGCTCCCGATCATGGAGATGGAGTGATCACCTTGTTTTTGCTTCCAATTCACGAGCGGTGTCAGCTTGCAACCAGCAGCAGTGACCGCTAGAGACAGCCGTAACTCGCATCGACGCAAACCCCGTCGACCGAACAACGACGTGCCGTGACGTCGACGGTAGAGTCACGAGAGTCCTCAAAGAAGACGGCCGTTTCGTCCATCAAAATGGTGTTCTCGACGTTCCACTGAGAGCGATGGTCGCAGATACCGCATGTACGCCACCGCACGTCCAACCAGGACGTCATCATTCAGAATAGTCAAGTTTGTGCGTCGGCGAAGAGAGAGATCATTGGGCTTCATGAACTTGGAGACCCACGCCGGCGATGCCGAGAATTTATTAGCGTTGCTCTCTGGAGATGAGTAGATGTCGAGAACTGCAGAGGCGATCCAACCCAACCCAGCGAGTTACTCTCTCCTTCCCCAGTCGCCGGTTGAGGATAGCGTCCAACAGGAGGTTCTCCAGCGTACCGAGCACCGGCTTGCGCCCGCCGCCTGTGAGTCGCTTCTGTGTGGGCCAGCGCTCATGATGGCGTCTCGATTCCGCCACCATTTGTGAAAAGTGGCAGCGTCAACGCTCCAGCCTTGCTCGCGGAAGTGGACTGCGGCTCGACTTTGTACGCCTTCGCCATGCTGCTCGATCCAAGTAATGGCCTCCTGCTTCTTGAAAATGTCGATTGCGTTGCGGTGCTGCGCGATGACTGCTAATTGTGGACTGAAGTTGTGAACATCTCTGGTTGAGCATGAGGTCTTTTATTCGTAGCAGGCTTTCTCGAGAGGGTTTTTAGTACAGTAGTAGCGGGTCTTCTATTCGTAAAAATTCGTTGATTCAGTATGACCGACTACAGTATACGGTATAGTCGGTCGAATAATAAATACAGCATAAACTACAGAACATCCATGACTTGGTCTTCTTATCAGACCGCAAGATGCCAAAGAGCGGAGCGTCAACAGCCATTGGCTACCGCCTTGTCTATTGATGTAGACGCTGACACACGCTTGTGCTACGCTGGAGCCTGCCTCCGCCATCTCCGACTCAACACAATCAAATGGTTAGCCACGCAGTAGAGCTCGTGCTCACGACGATCGCGACACTGTCGACGTGAATCATGTACCTGAATCCATCACCATGCGTGTACCGTATCCAAGCGAGCAAGTCGACGGATATCCCACTGCTTTCGCTCTTCGTGGGATACCACATTTGGTAAGACAATACCATTGCATTTGGTGAGGTAGTAGACCATCTAGCTGACAGTGGCTTCTGTAGTCTTGGTCGTTGTATGGTCTGCTGATCACCAGCTACTATCTTCTCGTCGCCACGTTTTTTCTTTGGCGAGACCATGGCCTCTATCTACCTCTTCACGTACTTCAAATGCACAGTGTATCGGTCCTACGTGCTCAGCGTGTTCTGGAAGGCGCTCCTTGAGCTCATTTCTGTAAACTCTTTACGCAATTCTGGGCGCCACGGGCGTCACATGCCAGATGGACGCGGTCGGCAGCATCAAGATGTATATGTCGCCCTTCCAGACTATCAAAGAGGTGATCGTGAACAAGTCGGCTGAGTCGATCCTTATCGCCCTCTGTGATCTGCGTTGCGTACGCCGCGGTGGTCGAAAACGCATTCGTGCTCATCCCTATTATAATGCGTTATGGTATGTGTTGGCTATGATCCAGTGCGTTCTCTACGGCATTTACAGAGCTGCGCGCCAGCAAGGAAAACGGATCATAAACAGGCACCGACAGGGAGACGAGCGACATCGCGACTTTAACGCAGCGCTGGGTTCTCCGAGGCAAGTTTGCGTACAGATAGACCATAGATGCGCTTAACTTATTCAGAATAACTCGAATTGAAGTGTTGTACAGTATTGAGAGTAATGGACATCAAGCAATGTTCAAGGCGAGGTGAAAGATATTAATGGTATCAATGGACAATACAGTATTGTTTGTTGTACGGCAGTTTCGGATCATTTCCACATAGAATGTCCATTTCATCAAATCTGTCGATTGGATGAGGGCACTTTTTGTCAGAAAATTACGGTGATGGCTACGATTGTAAATTTGCAAATCAATGCACCCAAGAGTGCTGGTCGTTTTGTTGCCAGTCCCATGCTCTGGCTTAAGTCGCCACGGTTTTACTGTATGCATCAGTGAGGATAGATATGTAATGTGATCTTAGAAATGCGCTTCCCAGCAGGATCGACTGGAGACCTTTGCTGTGATTATTGTACACAAGTCTGTGTCTGTGTCTTTGCGTACGATGCATAGTCTGCGAGGATACCAAAGGTCCTTCTGCACCAACTCGCTACAAAATATAGTGCTCGTTTTGTCATATCCTGTCCCATATGCACATCCTGCAACTTGCGGAAGCAACCCTCAATCAAATTCGAGCGACCAATCGAATGACTTTATCCTACATTCATTTTTCAATTAAGTTTCCCCCATGCCATATTTGTATGAAAGTCGGGTTTCCAATAAACCTAAAGCATAACCTCACGTCTGATGACCAGTTGGCCATGCCCATCACCATATGAGCAGACACCTTAAGAGGTCCACTTTAAGCCAAACGAACCGCAATGCGTTCCATGGCTCTCGCTCCATCAGTGCTCAGCCTCTCATTCACGCATTCGCCTTGATCTGCTCACCACTCGAAGCTCCGTCAGTGTTTATTAAGCTCCTCTACGATGGTGAACCAGGTATTCACCGATGTGATCCGAACTCTGTCGTCCGTCAGCACGATCTTCATGCTGCTGAGTCCGTCCATCGCGCTGTACCGGATCCACAAGACCAAGATCATCGGCGAAGTCTCAGTGATCCCGTTGGTGTCTTTGGTGCTCGGTTGCCACATGTGGCTGCTGTACGGCATCCTCACGGACAACATCTTCCCGCTCACGATCACGTACATCTTTGGCGACTGTATCAGCATCTTCTACGTGATAGTGTATCTGTACTACACGCCCAACCGCCAGTACGTAATCAAGGCATGCACGTGGGTGGGTGTGCCCATAGCGATCGTGACTATCTACTCAATTCTGGGCGCTTGGGAGCTTGCAGGTGAATCCAAGCACGAGGTCGGCCTCGTGGTCGGCTGGATCACCGTGGCCACGTCCATCATCCTGTACTCGTCGCCGTTCGAGACCATCGTCCATGTGCTGCGTACTCGTTGCGCGACATCCATTCCGATCAACATGTGCCTCATGGGCGCCATCAGCAACACGTTCTGGACCATCTACTCATTCATCAAGATGGACATGATTCTGATTATGCCCAACGTCATCTGTCTCACCATCGGCATTATTCAGTGCATCGTGTACTGGTTCTTCCGCCCTGGAGGCATCGGCTACAAGACACCAGAGGTCAACAATGACATCCAAGAGTATAAACACGACGCACCATACTCCATGGCGCTTACCCCACGCGAGAGTGAGTCTCTGGTAGAGCCCCGTATTGTGTAGAGTGGGGATAGAGAATTTTTTACTGCTCAGTCAACGTCTTTTGCTTATTAAATAGAGAAAAAGACCTTTGCTGTTTATACAATATATCCTGTGTGCTGATAACGTGTTGTTCCACTTGTATTGATATATATGCTTGGGGTGGATTAAATCCCCAGTTATGGTGCCACTGAGCAATTTCAATGGACTCTTTATCCGTCAACGAAAGTACGATCGATCTCACTACCCAACGGCTAAAATCAGCGCAGTCTTGCGCCTTATTTCAGTCAGCTAACTACCCATCCGTTTCTACGTGATTGGAGAACAGAGCAATCAAGGACGACACGGATTTCGTTTCTGTTCTCTAGACCGCCGTCCTGCCCCAAATATATCAACCAGGCCTGAGATATGATGTGCAAGCTTTCTTCAAGCTGCTGACCGCAAATCAGCATAAGCATAATACATCTACAGATGCATAAAAAAATCTTAAGATTCTTTGTTAGTCTTGAGTAGTGCGTCGAAATGTCTGAGCTCGTGGGATGCCATGCATATATTATGTAGGTTGCATCATTTTTCGCGTCTCGCACCTTCAGCAATTAACTGTCGACTATGGTACAGAAGCATATCGAAATGATACTACGAAGTAAGCTAATGGTGAAACGATTTCAAGTTTTCTCGCTGAGGATCAAGATGAAGTGAGATTATTACTGCACGGACCGTTGGCACAACTGAGAAACAATTCACTTTGCAAAAGATATACACGAAAAATTATACGCGCTGACCAAAAAGTGTGGACACAAGTGGATCTGAGATGGCAAGCGATGTTTCAAGTTAATTCTGGAATCCACTCGTGCTACAGCAAAATGATCCCAAGCTCTACTACTGATCTCGTACATGATGATAGTACGTCTACCAGCTGAAAGCTCAATCGGAAATGGCGGACGTTTGTAGTAGAGGAATAATATCTTGTTGTAAGACCTTCGGTTGAGTCGGAGTAATATCCTGTTGCAAGAACTTCGATTGAGTCGGAGTCGCTAAAGCGGCTTGAATCATCTGCGCAACATCGTCTCGCATTTGATCAACAGCATAATCGAGCGCGGTCTTTCCTTGGCAATTTTGAATTTCCACGCTTACGCCGTTATCTAGTAAAGTATCAACAACTGAGTCATGACCATTCATGGCAGCGCTAATCAGTGGAGTATCTCCATCTTACTCGATTGAGTTCGCGCTCGGGTTGGATGCAAACAGTGCACAAACGAACGCCTCATACCCCAATTCAGATGCAATTGCAAGTGCAGTAGACCCAAATCGATTCGAAATATTCACATTTGTGCGTCGATAAAGCAATAATTTGGTAACGTCGACCTGACCATTTCAAGCCGTAATGTACAATGGCGTTGCTTGAGTGACCATAAAGGCTTCGGTATTTGAGTTTTGATCCAGCAGTAGTTCCACCACATCGACATGATCATTTTGCCAGGCAACGTGCAAAGGTGTCCATTGGTCGACCTCAACAGCCTCAATATTAGCTTTTCGATCCAGCAGAGTTTAACAACGCCGACATGGCCGTTTGAAGCTGCAATGAAACAATGGCGCAGTTTGGGCTACGTTACCGGATTCCATACTTGCGTTTCGTTCCAGCAGTAATTTGACAACATCGAGAAGATTATTCTGAGATGCAGTGCAACGGCGTCCATTTGTAGACCTCAGCGACTTCGATATTCACGTTCCAACCCAGCAGTAGTTTCGCAACGTCGACGTGAACATTCTGAGCCGCACTGTGCAATGGCGTAGCTTGGGCAAAATGACAGGTTTCGGAATTTCGCATTTCGATCCAGCAGTACTTTCACAACGTCGACATGACCATGCTGAGCCGCAATATGCACTTGGGCGATCTTGGCTAGCTCGGTGTTTGCTTGTCGATCCAGTAGTAGTTTGACAACGTCGACATGAATTTTGGCACACACGCTGTGCAAAGGCGTAACATGGTTGACGTTAGAGGCCTCGATATCTGCGCGTTGATTCAGTAGGAGCTGGACAGCATCGACTTGGCCGAATGCTGATGCGTAGAAGAGTGCTGTCCAGCGACGCTCATTTGCTTGATTAACTTGGATCTTGCCTTCTTTAAGCGCTGCTTTCATACCCGCCAGACGACAGTTTCCCGCTGCATCCAGAAACGCCGAGAAGGAGCTCAGCATCGGAACGTCTCACTGCCGTCAAGGATGGAACTTGAGAGTGTTCCCATTGGCCGTGCTTTCGCCACATTAGAATCACCCCTTACAAATGATTAAAACATAGGGAAAATTACAATAGATGACTCAAATCAAATATTGCAGCAAAATGTGACTCAAAACAGTAATATTCCAATAATCCATCGATACGTGACTCGCGACATTAAATCAGATGTTGACGGCTCAAGCAGTTCGTATCTGGGTGATGGATCGGGTCTGGGTGATGGATCGGGTCTGGGTGATGGATCGGGGCGGCCCAGCTACCGATTCCGCTTGTGTCAATTGAGGGCCCGCAAGGGGAGAGGGTTTGTCGCGAGCTGTGGCACGTTCTTTCTCGATTGCTCTAAATGGTGTGGTCATGCAGCTACTGACTTCCTCCTTTTAGCTCGATCTTCAAGACCCTCAGCTCAGGCTAGTGCCCCACAAGTCGCACTGTCGAAGATGCTGCATGTGTGCGCCACTGCCGCGCTGATAGCTCCGGCCCTCCATTTCTGCTTATGATGTGCCTGCATTGTGCGCGTTACGTACCAGGAATATTACTGTTTTGAGTCACCTTTTGCTGTACTATTTGATTTGAGTCATCTATTGCAATTTTCCCTAAAACATATTTGAGTGCTCCGTTTAGAAAGCAAGACTGCCGCCAGCACCACAAGCTTTATATGCCCCGTATACTAGATAAGTCGGCACCTTAGTCTCTCCAATCAACATATTCGATTCGAGAAACACTCAAAAGCTATGTATCAGTAAATTGAACACGTATTGTATTGGCTGGGCTCTTTGACAGACTTTCTCTGATCCAACTCATGTACTTGTACTTGACTGGTGATTTTATTCACTGACCACAACAAGACAGGAAATGAGATCGAGCTCTCAATTGTACTTATTTGCTAAACTCAATGGAATTTCAGACAGAGGGCACATCAATCGCGCATTCACATTTATTTACTTTGCGCAGGGAATCGCATCCCACGTAAGGAATAGTCAATCTAGCTTGCCGGAGAAATTGGCGATCTGGTGGAATGTCTCGATGTTGGGAATTGAGACTCAACTCGGCGAGAGTGACGCTTGAAGGACTTGAGAGGTTGCTCGCAAAATTGAGGATGTATTGAATGGATCTGAAAGCTACTTTGTTCTCCTGCATGCTTGACATTGAACTTGCCCTTCTAAACTATTCGGTGCAATCAGAAGAGCTGAGAGAACAATGCTGCAGATCCTTCATTATGTAAATGGCTGTGTAGCCGCCAACTCTGGATAATGGCGGCTGTCCACAGTCAGCTTGAACTTGAACGTGGAAGCGCGTTGTTTGTGCGGACACGCACACATGACAGTCTCTCCTCAGAAAGAAGCGTATCTTCGTGGCCGAAATATCACACGACTAGTGAGATCCACGACCTTGAGCTTCAAGAAACTGATTGATGAGGCCAGCAGCTTGAGTAAGGTTGGCCCCGTGCTCCCAGGAATCTTTGTGTTCACGGCCGTACCATCGGACCTTGTAATAGAGCCCATCACGACGCTTACGCGTAGCAACAATAGCTTTTACTTGCAGTCCTTCATGGCCGCCTCGAGTTATTAGACGAGGAACGTCATTGGTCTGCGAGGGGATTGGCATCCATGAAATACGGGCGCAAGTACGACACATGGAAATCATCATGTAGCCGAACACCTGGAGGTAATCCAGTCTTGTTTGTACGTATCCGGCGTGGTCAAAGCCAACACTGGGTATGACCCAATAAAGCGTGGTGCGAGCTTGAGCTTTCCGGTTGTGCCGAGATGTGGCAGTTCGAGGTTTACGGTGTCCAAAAGAACTTGGTCACCTGGCTCGAACGAATGAGTTGGACGATTTCTATCATGGAAGTGTTTCATTGTCGCTTGCGTTTGTTCCATCGTGTCCTTGCATCGCTGTAACAAAACTTGCTGGTGCTCCACAAATGTGACGGCCTGCCGATGGGATCCACGTGTGATTTGTAAAGCAATATCGCTTACTGAACGTGGGTTATATCCAATATCAGCCACAAAAGGACTCATGCCTGTACTCGAATGAACACGTGAGTTGTAGGCGAATTCTGCAAGAGCCATCAGCTCTTCCCAGTTGTCGTGGCGTGGGTCACCAAATGCGCGAAGGTAATCAGCCATGAGATGATTCTTTTTCTTCGTTTGACCGTCTGTTTGCGGGCGAAATGCAGAGCTTAATTTTAACTCTGTGCGCTGGAAACTCATCAGTGATTGCCAGAACTTGGACGTGAATTTACTATTACGATCAGACGTGATACTGTCTGGAAGTCCATGCAACTTCTGGTAATTATCTCGAAAAAGTCGAGCTGTTTCTTCTGCAGTGCAGGTCGTCTTGGTTGGAATAAAATGAGCACGCTTAGTAAGTCGATCTAAAATAACCATCTCTACGTCGACAGAAGAACGTCTTGAAGAAGGAAGCCCAGTCAAAAAATCCATAGTGATGTGAAACCAACGTCGCTCGGGAATCTCAAGAGGGTTAAGTAGCCCTGCCGGCTTTCTCTGTGACACTTTGATGCGTTGACGCATCACACAAGTGCTCACGAATTGCTTTACTGTCTTTTCCATTCGTAACAGTAGAAGCGTTCTTGCAGAGAAAGAAACGTTTCAAGCAGTTTGGATGGCCACTGGTGGTCACATTGTGATGTTCAAACACAATCACGTTTCTTAAATCGCCATCAGCTGGCACACAAATACGTCGAATTGCATCGGAGTGGGGCTGGAAATACAGGATACCCATCTTCAAGGTAGAAATGACTTAAGTTTGCTCTAATGGACTTATTCAAATCCACAGGAGTACTCAGATTGCTGGAATCACTGCGCTGTAGATATGGGAACACTGGGCCAAATATTTCGTCACTTGGATACAATCGTTTGCATTGCTCAAGGATCGATGGTTGATCCTTCATAAAATGGAGTAGCGCTTCTTCCTCAGGAACGGGCTCTTGTTGGGCTGTCAATTGGCGAAGAAGACTGGCTAGAGACAGGTGACTAGCCGATTCAGTTGGTTCTAAGTCAGACTTGCGGTAAATTGCGTCCGCAACAATGTTGGTCGACCCTGGAATCCATTTGAAAATAGGCTTGTACATACCGAGCTCGTTGAGCCAGCGAGACTATCTTTGCGAGCACGTTTTCTGTTCAAGAATTGACTGAAGTGTCCGGTGATCAGTATTCACAAACAAAGGCTTGTCGATCAGATAAACGCGCCGGGTGCGCATTGCACGTAAAATTGCCAGTAACTCTTTCTCACGCGTGGGATACATCAGCTCGGCCGTATTAAGCTTGCGGCCACCATACGCAATGATACACTCGTGATCATTTTCATCAAGTTGAAACAAATAGCCGCCAACTGCATAGTCCGAAGAGCCATTCGCACGTGAAATGGTTTGGAGCTATCAAGATGACACAAAATCGGAGGTGCAGCCAACGATTTCTTGAGAGCATTAAAAGAAGCCAGCTCACTAGCTTCGAGGGGAATCTTCTCGTGCTTTGTCTTCCCTTAGTTGCTTCAATCAATGGTGCAGCGAGCTCAGCATAATTATCACAGAACTTAAGCACATAAACACATGTGCCGAGGAACAATAATGACCTCCGGTCCGATTCCTATAGATTGCTGAAATCCTCTGCGGTCAGGCGCTGGTCGCTCTTCGGCCGTTGTGGATCTTTCTCTCTCGTTTCGGTCGCTCGTCGGCGACTACGCTTGAGCGGTGGTTGTCGTTCAGCCGTCCTCCTGCACGCATACATCTCGATCAGCTCACTCGTACTGTCTTCCGTTTGGGGCATTCACATTCATATCCGTTAGGGTCTCTACTTACTCTCGGTGCACACATGCACTTCACTCTCGTACTCTTCTCAATCACAGCATTTGGGGATCATGCACCGTCACCAGCCTCTCCTAGGTCTGGCCGATCACAGCTCTACTCTGCGCGCTTCTTTGAGCGCCTGCCCGTCCATACTGAGCAGATCCCGCCTTTCCGGTTGCCAAACTGACGACGCCGCCTGCCTGCCAGGGCTGGTGGTTGTGTGTACTTGGTCGTTCCAGACTATACGGAGAACCCGCTGCTGCCCGGTACGTGCCACCTGGTGCTTCCGCGCGAACACCCCCCTCCCCCGAGGGAGATACCGTCCGGTGTGGCCCTGGCGAGACCACGAGCGTGGCCGGTTAACGTGCTGGCGCGTCAGTGAGCGCCAGACTTTAAGACAGACATTCACACACTCATGCATCTCATGTATTCACTCCCAGCAGTCACTCCTATTCACGTTCTCTGTGGTTTCGACCGCAGATTCTCGAAGTGAGCGCTTCTCGCTCGGCTGCTTTTCGCTGTGCTCCTCACGGCCAGCTCTGGCGCCACTCCGTCGTTTTGTGGGAGGGTGCTGGCTGTGGGACCCGTTAGGGTCTCGTCTGCGGTGCCCTCTTGCGTTGCTCTAGCGTTGTCTTCCGTTGATTGTTGCTGGACTGTTGTCGTCGTTCTGTCCTTCACGGCCGTACCGTGGTTCATCTTGTTACTGGTCTCGGCGCCCGTGGGCACGCCGTGGTCTCTGTTCCATGACCGACTGCGCGGATCGATTGTGCTGGTTGGCTCTTCCGTTGCTCGCGTGGCTGTCCTTGGTGCCAGGACGAGCCATCGGATAGCCGTACCCTCAAATTCCTAACGGCTATTACAGAACGATTGAAGCTGGCGCTTTGTCGATGGAGTCGGCCATTCCTGGATCAGTCGAATCTTGTCTGGATCCATTCGCACACCTTCACGACCATAGTAATCGCCCAGACATGGAATCTCTGGCGAACAGAACACACACTTGGAGAGTTTCACATAGAGCTCTTGCTCTTCACAGCGCTTCAGTACCTTGTCTGATGCCTCGAGATGTTCTTGGAGTGATGGTGCTTTCTTTGATGACTAGTTCACTTTTACCAAAGGGTGAAAGTGAATTAGTCATCAAAGTAAGCACGACAGAATGTGCTCAAATCACTGAATATATGCTGAATCGTCCGATTGAACGCAGCAGACTGCACCCAAGCCCCATAGGTGTCACTGAATACTCGAATGATCCATCCGGCGTAAAGAACGCTGTATAGGGCACGTCTTTTTCACGAAGACGAACTTGAAAAAAGCCCCACAAGAGGTCGATAGCCGAGAACCAATGACCACCAGCCATTTGCGTCGAAGATGTCTTCCTTCCGCGGAATTGGCGTCGCGGGAATGCGCAGCTTTGCACTGATTGCCCGGAAGTCGTGGACAATACTGGCTTTTTCACGCACAATGTTGGCGCAGAATAAGGCGATGAGGACGGCCATATAATACCTGCCTCTAGCATTTCCTTGGTCCATTCACGAATTGCTTGTTTCATATCATCATTCAGGCGGAACTGTTTGTGTACAATTGGGGTATCTCAAGAAGCTTAGTTTCTGCTACCACATCCATACTGCGTTGTGGCGGTGTGGCAGGTAGCTGCTCTCGGAAAACAGTATCACGGTACTTGAGGAGAATCGCTTCTCCACGCAGGTTGTCCCAATCCTGGGTAAGTTGCCATAGGGCTTTGACTGATGGGTCGGATATCTGCATCGCGAAGCAAATTTCTCCGTCGTCGCGTTCATTCGCCGAAATTGCTTGGCACACATCACAATCGTAGGACCCATCTGAGACTGATATAATCATGCTTGGAATAAAACGATACGGCATGTTCATGTGCATCTTGCTGGCGTTGATGATGGGACGTACGCTTGCCACTGACTTGTTGCGCTATTTCGGCCCGAATAAAAGGATTGAACTGAAGTCCAGCCCTACTTCCGCGAGAATGCACAGTCTTCGTTGTCCAGTTGATATCAACATATGCACTCTCTAGCCAAGGTATCCCAAATAGTATATGCTTTGACTCTGGAATCTCCAGCACAAAAGCATCAGTCATGTAGTGAGGAAATCCTCCGATGCGCAAAGTAATCTGAGCTGTCCGGCGCGGAACTGAGATATGGCGCTGCTTACCAAGATGGATCTTAAGATTCTCAGGAGAGTCGATTACTGCCAATTGTAGTCTCTTAACCACACTTGGAGCAATAGCATTGAAAGATGTGCCACTGTCAATGAACATATCGACGGAAGCGTCACTAATGCAACCGCGTTGGGTAACACAGCCGTAGATTTTTTGCGTGCGCGGTGCTACCGTTTCGTCAGTTTGGTAGTGGAGTTGCACAGGCGGTGGGCTCACTGATCGAGTACGGCGTTCTCGTTCAGTAGATTCAGGCCCAGTGGGGTCCCAACCCACCGAGCCTACGCGTTTTTTGGAGCCGTTGTTTTGTCCGCTGCTCGTTTATTGCGGCAAGTGGCCTCTAAATGACCCAACCCGTTAAAAAAAGTACACTTGGGTTTGTGGGATCTGGAATTGGGTCTTTGGCATCAATGCCAGGTTTTTGGACCTGATTCGATTGGTGACCCGCTTCGGATGTTGTAGACTCTTCGTTTATAGACTTGGGTTTCTCCTGCTTGAGCTGCGCCGGGCGAGAGTCTTCAAACCGTTGATTCAACTCGATGACCTCCTGGAGTGTAGAGAGAACGTGCTGAGACTTGTCTCTGAGCGGAGATTCTGCTAACAATACCAGCGTTTCGCCATTTCGGGTAACTTTTCGTCCAGCTGCGATAGGAGATAGAGGAACCGAGATGTATAAGCCTGCTGTGCGCTAGTCCACTTCAACGCGTAGAGCATGGTTAAGATCTTGTGTTGGAAATCTGAATCGCGGAATCGCTCGCGAATCTTACGCTTGAACACGCTCCACATAGCCGGCTCGGTCCGAAGAGAGAGCTTAAAATTACGAAACCACGTCTGTGCTATGGTGCCAATATTAACGAAGATCATGTCCACAAAATCAGAGGAAGGGTTGCTCATTTCAGCTTGGCAGTCAGCATAGTACTGCTCGGTACTGAAAATCCAGAGCTCAAGGTCTTCGTTGATCTCAAGCAGTTGGGTACGCTTTACTATGTATTCCCAGGCGCGTCTGGCCGTTGAAGACTGGAGGATTGCCCTTCTTCTCTTACGATCTTGCGCCGCTGCTTGTCCTTGGAGGAACCGGTGCTGGAACCGCGCTTGCTGCATGAATAGATTGTTAATATACTGCTGTTGTTGTTGCGTAGTTGCCATCATGTACTCGAACATTTGTCGCATCATAGCCATCTCGCTGGCTTGTCCTTGAGGCGCTGTTCCTGGATTTGGAGATGACGCTTCCTCGTGCTGCGTCGTTGTAGCTCCTTGAGACTCAGACGAAGGTGTCGTGTCTGTGTCTTTTGCTTCTCTAATTCGCCGTTGCTGTCGGGGTTTGGGATTGGGACTTCGGACTTCGGCCTTGAACCATTGGAAAATCTCGGGAGTATGCGCTTGATTGGTTGAAAATCATAATGAGTCAAATCCGATTTGTCGACAATGGAGAATCGTCTTTAATGATTGGTTGAGCCGGAACTTGATCGAAACGTCCGTATTCGCTTCAATAGTTAATTGTCACGATATTGGGAATTGAGACTCAACTCGGCGAGAGTGACGCTTGAAGGACTTGAGAGGTTGCTCGCAAAATTGAGAATGTATTGAATGGATCTAAAAGCTACTTTGTTCTCCTGCATGCTTGACATTGAACTTGCCCTTCTAAATTATCCGGTGCAATCAGAAGAGCTGAGAGAACAATGCTGCAGATCCTTCACTATGTAAATGACTGTGTAGCCGCCAACTCTGGATAATGGCGGCTGTCCACAGTCAGCTTGAACTTGAACGTGGAAGCGCGTTGTTTGTGCGGACACGCATACATGACATGGACCTCGTACTGAAGATAATAAACACAAGAATAGATTATAGTGGGCAATATGTTCCTACCAAAACTGATGGTAATTTAGATGTTTAACAATAGATTGCATTGGCAATTATTCTGTCCACAACGAATTATTCGATCCAGACAAAGTTAATAGCCGTTGGAAAAAGAGAGGGTACGGCTATTCGGTGGCTCGTCCTGGCTGCAAGGCCAACCACGTGAGCGCCGAGGAGCTGACAGCATAATTAACGACACCAAGTTGGCTGTAGAACAGCACCGAGCCCTGTAACAAGATGAACTACAGTATGTGCATGAAAGACAGTAGGAGAAGAGCTGCAGAAGCAGCAACAGCCGGAACGAAGCAACGTAAGACCAACGCAAGTACACCAGACAGACGAGACTAAACCAAAGGTTCCATGGTCAGCACCCTTCCACAGCGCGACGGAGGGGCGCCAGAGCTGGCCGTGAGGAGCAGAGAGAAAGGCAGTGGAGCGTCTACTTTGAGATTCGCGGACCAGAGAGCACGAGGAGAACGTAAATAAGAGTGAACACAGTGTGGATGCCTGTGAGTGAGTGTTGTTAGGAGTCTGGGTCCATGTGGGGCGCCATCGAGTACCAACCGCGCTTATGGCCTCGCCAGGGCCATGACTGACCGACGCTGCTTCGGGGGAGGAGCAGCTAACGGAGAAGCACCAGGCGGCGAGAGCTCGGCAGAAACAGGTTCTCTGTGGAGTCGAGCACATCGTCTGAGCACAGCCGCGATCCGTGGCAGGAGACTGGCGTCGCTCTGGCCGACAACCGCGAAGGCGGGAGTCACTCAGTATCGACGGGTGAGTGCTCGGCGTAGCGCGCAGGGAGAGCTGCGATCGGCCAGACCTAGGAGAGGCTGGTGACGATGCACGAACTTGATCTGCCAGTATGAGAGTATGTGCGGCGCACCCTGAGTGGGCACAAAGAATGGAGTGACCTCTCTAAGGAGACGAAGTCGCTGTACTGATGAGATGTGTGTGGGCACGAGGACGGCGAGTACGCCAATCACCGCCACAGCGAGAACGCCGACGAGCGATCGGGGCAGAAACCAACCCACGACCGACGAGGCTTAGCGCTCGGAGTCTGTGGAAGAAGAGATTACTGAAAAGTATCGCACGGACCTGGAGGTCACACTGAAGGAAAAGAGTGCACATAATAAATCTAGAAAACTGCTCATACAAAGAATTGGGTCTCGTTTACAAACGGTCAGCTACTTGTGCTCGCGAAGTTGCATGAATGACGACACAAAAATGCCACAACAAGAATTAATGCAAGTCATTGCCCATCGCAGGTTCCAGAACACTGGATGGGATATGGATTCGGACACCGCTTTGGGAGAAGCTGCCTTACAAAGGCGAGACGCCATTGCATAAATCTCTTCACCAAGATCGTGGCAACCAGATGTGTTAGGACGAGATCCATAACGTGAATGCATTATCGCCACTGGATGCATGATGGTGAGCACGAATGTTTGGATATGTATTGCTGAATTCTATTTGGAAAGATCGTCTCGAAGCGAGACATACGTAGTACGTAGTAAATTTGACCTGTTAGATATTGGCATCTAAACAATATCACACGAACGCCAACATCAAATTGCGTCCGTAAGATCCTATCCGTTTTTTAAACAATCTTCGAATTACAATCCACTGATTAGAGGTGTAGAATTCCAGCACGAATGCGGAATCTCCGACCAAGTGAGTTCGCTATTCACATGTTCATTGCAAAATTGATGAGACATTTGTTGGGCAGCCGTATTTGAGAACCACGCTTGCAGGGATGCTGTTACGAGGTTCGTGCTTGTATATTTACCAGTGATTATTAAATAATACCCAATCACTTTAGGTTGACTCTTCAGCAATTCGAATCAATTCGAATCAGATGTGCGAAATCGTTTCATATATATTCAAGAGCACATGATGGAGGCTTATATCACAAGAACATGTTGACTCCAGTGCAAATCTGCTGCAATGAAAAATCAAAAGATGAGATTGCCACATCAGTTGCAAAAGTGTACGGATCAGAGGGTATTTAACGCGCTAGCATTCTCTACACGCGAAGCGAATTTTTCGTACTACGTTGATCGAGTTCTTTTACATTGACATTTAGCCGAGTTCTGGTGTATAGCTCGTTTCCATGTCGAAATACTGGAATGATGATGATAAAAATTGGTACAATAACTTTCGTAAACGAGGCCTTGTAGAAAAAATCATATCCGTCGACAATGACAGACTGTGATACATAAACCTAGTGCGTGGACTCGTGATAGAGCACGCCAAATCGACTTGACCGATTTTCCACCACTGAACATCCATCGTGAGCGCATACAGTGGCGCATTCAGGGAAATAAGATAGAAATACTCCAAGATGTTAATGCAAAGCAGGCTTATGGACGAGCACATACATTCGCATTCACCAGTTCATCATGATAATGTTGATTCCACTCTAATAAATATCGAAGCTTAGTCCCTTAAGTGCCTGGACACCATTGTCGCTTTATTAATCGACAGCTACTAGCATATTTCTCGTTGTAGTCTCTTTGATTGCGGGTCGTCGGTCCAGCTAACAGCTTGCATGCCTTGCTCTACGACGTAAACTTCAAAAGTCGCGATTGATCAGGGCGACAAATAATAATCAGCGATTGTGTGCATTGGATTGTCTTATTCACTTTGCTCGCAATCGGTTGAGTGCATTGACGCGCTTACGAAGGCGAAAAGTCGTTTTTGTCGTTTTCATAGTACAGTTCAAGTTTATATGGATACTGATTTCGTGTTGGCATAACTTTCGTCGCTTTGGTCCCTTTGTCGATCCAATAAAAGAGATACACTCGGAAATATTACAAAATCAAAAACCTAGGTAGATACACTCCGCAAATAGTGCATAAGCCACAGAAAGAGATTCAGCCATGCTACACATTTCACAATTCTTCGACGACTTGCAAGATAAAATGCTGTTCACAACTGAAGCACGTCCTTGTATAGCAGGAAACATCAATAGGGAGTCTTTCTGTGCATCGACCAAGCTCACATCTAGAGTTTTGCTGGGTAGCAGCCACCCGATATCGAGGTGTCCAGACGGAGCTGGGCGTCCATATTAGGTGGGAACGTGATCTATTGGGCCCATGCCGATGCCAAGGCAACCAGCTCAGAGAATACACTTACGTATTGGGAGGTTTGGGTGTAGATTGGAGGCAACTGTCATTTTCTCCTCCGAAATCCCGCTAGAAACCCATTAAAATGTCGTTTAGCAACAGCTTCTACCATTGATCACAAAACCAGACGAACACATACAGCTCAATACTAGGGACCAGAATCGACATTTTGATAGAAAACACCCGATGCACTCAGTGTGGGTCCCAGACCTTTCGATCCAATTGTTACCGATGCGCTGCATTTTTTTCCGCACTGTCACCATGAATAGTGCCACATGCCTCACCTGGTGACAGTGCATACATCTACCATACTTCTTACGGGACTGTTGATGTTCACGCGCCGATGGACAGGGATGAAGGCATCAGCGAAGTACAACTGACAGTGTGCGCAGACGCAAAGGATGTACATTCTTCCAGACATCGACAAAGGCACGAATGAGACCAAGAGCCCAAATAACAGTTGGAATCTTTCCAGCATGGTCATATAGCAGCTTCTAACGTAGCTACGGACAACGCAGGATCATGTGCGCTGGTTGGGGCGGTTCTTAGACCGGCACCATCAAATGCCGACCTGATTTGTTCAAACGCCACTCGTAACTTCATGCTGCAACTCCAGCGCAAGGTTGTTCCCATTCGTGCTTGTGCTCTAGACTTCTCTCCGAATCATCCGCCGAGGTTCCAACCTGTAGATGTTCGCAGTCCAATCAAAACGGAACGACCTGAATTATGGAAAAACGAATTGAGAATGACATATAGAAGTGGTTACTAGAAGTCTGCCCTCGATTTCTTATTTGAACTCTACGTTATCCCACTGCTCTTGTAGGTAATTGCCCAGTTCTAAAGCAGCGAATTCTTTCA
>JAADVW010000299.1:0-38446 GCA_023335875.1 Elongisporangium prolatum
CGTTGAACAGCTGCATCCACACAAACGTGTTAAACACAATAGTCATATGCTTCGTCGGATCGGTCTTGTCTTCACCACGGTCTTCCATGTCATTCACAAGACCCGAAGGAACGTTGAAAATGTCCATGCCCTTAAACGTAACGATGAGAAGTACGACCAACTGGAATATCGATTGACCAATGATGTGCTGGCCATCTTCTTTGACACCAGTGGCTGCGTTTTGGAGTATGGCTTGCGCTCCAAAAGTAGGTTCTTCAGTCGAAACAGCGAGAGATGCAAAGGAGTCCATAATCAGGTTTACCCAAACCATTTGTACGGCAGTCAAATGAGACTGCTCAATAAAGCAGGCGCCCAAGAAAAAAAGCAAGAGCAATGGCCACAACGTTGATGATCAACTGAAATTGCAAAAATATGGAGATGAGTCGTAATCGTTGTGGCCCCACTGAGTGGAAGTTGTTATCCATGAGAATTACTAGCCTGTCATAGATCGGCTTCGCCGATCTATGACAGGTTATTTCTCACCACACTACGCTTCGCGCGAAAAGCTCGATGCAGGTGCGAGTGCACGGAGCTTACAATATATTCTACTGTGCGTGATGATATACAATAATAATATTATTGTAAATATACAGTATTCTACTGTCCGTGATACAATTTTATGCTAGTAGTGTATTATAAAATTGTTAGTGTTTTTCAATAAAGTACTTGAGATGTCTTTAGATTGAGTGCCTGCTATCATAAATAGGTCACATAATCGCCTGATCATCCTTAATTTATCCTATTTTAACAGATTTTCTTATGATAGTTTAGGTGGACAGTTAAAGTTTTGATATAAATAACCTCAACTTTGTGCACCCCTGGCGTATATTTAGAGTCGTAATTACTGCTGTCACAGGGAAACATTACCTTCTCAGAGGTGGCAAATGATCAGTAGTTGACAGAGAGTTTAAGTTAGATGAGAACCCTCACATGCTTCCCTTTCTTCGGGTTCCTCTCGGATCTCCCTTTGTGGGACTGTCAACAGCAAGGTATAACGAAATGATCTCTTTAATACCGACTGACCACATTGTTTTTTAACACGGAAAAACTGTGGTTGCTAATGTGCAGTATGATGCAATGCAATGCTCAAGTTAAATGTTCCTGGCACACTTTCGATACAGTCGTATTTATAATTTCCTACGTCAAAGCTCAAAACTACCTTCCCGAAGACGGTATATATTTGTTTGCTATAATATCTCGAAAAGCTAAGGGGTCTATTTTCTGGTCATTATCTGATGCATTACGTTATTACGACTTATACACAAAAAATGAGTCGTAGTAGAGACAGTAGATGCTAGACTCTCGAGTCAAACAACTGGAGAGTCTCACCAATGCAAGTAGACCGACATCCTGAGACTCATACATTCGCGACTGCATTCTGGAAGTACCCGTCCTTGATGTGGTTGTACACGCCGGCTCCGCACATGCAAGCGCCAGGTCCAGTCGACTTTGAAAATCGCTCAGTCTCGGAGGTCTTATCTGGGCGCTCGCCACTCAGAGAATGGATGTTGGTGCACACTGAGCGCACGACGACGCGCTCCACGTCGTCCACGCAAATCTCGCGACGAATAAGCAGTCTATAAGGACCCACTACACACGATGAGACTATGATAACCATACACATCGACTGCATTTGACTCACGCTCCGCTTGCGTCACGCTTGATCCGAGTGGCTTGGCCCAACGGGAATTTGTCATCCACATCCACGAAGTCCCAGAGCAGAATGCTGTAGGTTGCTGTTACGCGGAAGTATGTGATCGGGCGCGTCTCAAGCACGACCTGCTCGCCGGTCTGCTCATGCGCATGGCGAACACGCGAGAGCCCGTATCGAATGTTGTCCTTAGGGGTCTCCAGAACCTCGAACTCCGAGTCCAGCGGCACGTACTGGGGCCACTCGAGTCCGCTCTCGTAAATGGCAGCGCATGCGCCGAGGAAGATCTTCATGACGTCCAACGTGTCGAACGAGTACGTGGAGGTGGTGGTCACACCGAACTCATTGGCCTTGTGCAATTGGATCTGACGCGCTATGATCGAGGGCGTGACAAAGTCGACGCCTTCAGTCTCGCGCAGCAGAACGCTGATGGCTAAATCCAGCTTATCCTCACAGCAGGCCTCGATGAGGTCGCGCCGCCGCGTGGAAGGCGCCGACGAGAGCTGGGTGTACATGTGAAGCAGCTGCCGCATGTTCAAGTCCTGGCAACAAGATGTGAGTATCAGGACAACACAAGTTCAAGAGAGAGAACGCGCTGGTGTGATACCGCTAGAGAGGACGGCGCTTGAAAGAGCGAGTGCTTGAGGCCGCTGAGGATGCTGCCCTGGATGTACAGTGCCTTGCGCAGCAATTCGTTCTCCAATTCGGCCTGTCGGCGTTTGCGGCTGTTTACTATGACCAATTCCTCCCAGCCTGGCACGCCGTGGGACTTGGTGAGATGGTGTTGAGCACGCAGGCCGTCAAGCTGAGTGCTGAGGTCCTCAACCTGTTGGCGAAGATCCAGCAGCTCAGTCTACACGCAACAATCCGTCAGTTCCTTTTCTCCATTCGGGCCACAATTTGCATAGCTCACTTTCTTGCGCGCGCGGCGCCTTCGCGCATTGATGGCGAGTTCAACGCGGTGCTGGGCTCCCACGCTGGTGTGGCTTGTAGCCTTGGTCGAGTGAACGCCTGCTGGTGCGATGGCCGTCAGCTTCACAGAAGCGTCCGAGAGCGCTTCGTCCTGCAGCAGCAGCTCCGAGAGCAGATCAAAGTCGTCGTGGGGAGGCCACACGAGCAGCGCATCTGGGTGCGCAGACATGCTGGCGAAAGGCTGAATGGCGTCAAGCACTGGGTGACAGTATCAGATACGATTACGTCCCGAGTCCTTTCGTTGGAAGCTGATCCCGTGATCACCAATGTTCTAGCCAATCAGCGCACGAGCATTGGACCGGTTAAAATGACATAAGACTTCAACTCAGACTGCCGAGAGCGTGAATCGGTCCTTAATGTGGTTGTACACACCGCATCCCCACAAGGATCCGCCGAGTCCAGTCGATAGCGAGAACCGCTGAGTCTCGGGCGTCATCTCGAGCCGATCGCCACTGACTGAGTGGATGTTGGTGCACACAGAACGCACAACCACGCGCTCCACGCCGTCCACGCAGATCTCTCGTCGAGCGAGGAGCCTGCTCAATCACCAGCCACATGTGAGTCTTCCGCATGCAAAGCGATGGAAATGCATGCGTCCACTTACGCTCCACACGCATTTTTCTTGATTTGAGTCGCCTGGCTCAATGGGAACTTGTCATCCACGTCCACAAAGTCCCAGATTAAGATGCAGTGGGTCTCAGTGGTCCGGTAGTAATGGACGGGGCGCGTTTCCACTACAACCTGCTCGCCGGTCTCGTCGTGTGCGTAGCGAACACGCGAGAACCCGTAGCGAATGCTGGCGTTAGGATTCTCTAGGACCTTGAAATCTGACTCTATCGATGTGTAGTTGGGCCACTGGAGCCCGCTCTCAAAGATGATTGCACACGCTCCAATGAAGGTCTTCATGACGTCCAGTGTGTCGAGAATGAACGTGGACGTGGTAGTCGCTCCAAACTCGTGAGGCTGAAGCGATTGCACAAGGCGCGGCTCAATGGAAGGCAAGAGAAAGTCGGCGCGTTCGGTCTCGCGTAGCAGCGCCTCGATGGCCAGATCCAGCTTGGCCTCACAGCAGGCCTCAACTAGATCCCGGCGTCGTAACGAAGGCGCACAGGTGAGATGCGTGTACGTGTGCAGTAGCTGCCGCATGTTGAGGACCTGCGCAACAAGAGTTCAAAGTGTGAGTCTCGACTACGCTTCTTTAGCAGAGAGAGACTCCAATACCGCGAGAAAGCGTGGGGGCCGAATGAGCGCAGTCTTCATGCCCTTGAGAAAGCTGCTCTGCTTGAACAGCGCCCTGCGGAGCATTTCGTTCTCGAGCTCGGCCTGACTACGCTTGAATCGGTTGGTCATGGCCACTAGTTCCCATGCAGGCTCGCCATGTGGCTGGATGAGGCGATGCTGAGTGCGCAGGCTCTTGAGCTGAGTGCTGAGGTACTCGACCTCTTGGCGAAGGTCCATCAGCTCTTTCTACGAGCACACGATGCCCAGTCAGTCTTACACTGAGGTTGGCTGGCCAGTGAACATGCTCACTTTCTTTCGCACGCGGCGGCGGCGTGCGCTGATGACGACTCTGATACGTTGCTGGGCTTTCATGTCGACCAGTCTTTGAGAGTCGTCGCCGTTGCTCAATGAGTCACTCGATCCAACTAGCAGCTCCGCTTGAGCGCCCAAAGGCGCAGATATGACGGCTTGCGGTCTCATATCGTGGCTTTGCATGAGCATCTCCGAGAGCAGCTCAATGTCGTGAGCCGCCATGTCAGACAGCGAGGTCATGAGGGCGAGAATGGAAGTCGGGCTGTTGTGTCTATACCTGTATGTGATTATATGACTCCTTCATGATTTGCCACACAAACCGGTTACATTGCGGTTCCAAATTGAAATGCGCACTTTACCGCCATCGAACCTATCGCAATACTGTAAGTACAGTACTGAACGAGCCATATTGTACAACACCGTAAATTTTCATTACTCAGCTTTACCAGTCATTCCAACCCCAAGTTATGTAACGCTTGTCGGATGCGGAACTTGCCTGTTGTGGGCATCAAGTGAATGTACTGAAATACGCTATTCAGACTCTGGATTCTGCATCACCACCAATGGTATTAAAACTGGAGGAGCAGCAGAGAATATTCCTCCAACATCGTTCGTGTGTCAGTTGCAACTGCCAATCAAGACAAGTGATGTGGTGGTATTGTGTGTCAATTGATTGCTATGTCGTTTGTAGTGGAATGTTCTTAATGCAAAAAGTGGCGACCGGCTCCTGTCTCCATCTCGCTGTCCGCCTCTACACCGCGCCGCCGGTCTCTGTAATTTAACCAGTCAGCCAGCCAGCCCCCCCAGGCTTGTCCTCTAGTGCAACGCAGAGATCTGCTTCTTGATCTTGGCGATGGCCTTGGCCGGGTTCAGGCCCTTGGGACATGTGCGCGTGCAGTTCATAATGGTGTGGCACTTGTACAGCTTGAATGAGTCGTCCAAAGCGCGCAGACGCTCCTCCGTCTTCGTGTCGCGCGAGTCCTCGATCCAGCGGAAGGCCTGCATGAGCACAGCGGGGCCGAGGTACTTGTCCGGGTTCCACCAGTAGCTCGGGCACGAAGTGCTGCAGCAGGCGCAGAGAATGCACTCGTACATGCCATCAAGCTTCTTGCGGTCTTCCTTCGATTGCAAGTGTTCCACATTGAACGGCTTGTCCTCATCGGACTGGAGCCACGGCTCGATAGAGCGGTACTGGTCGTAGAAGTTGTTCATGTCGGGCACGAGATCGCGGATCACAAACATGTGCGGCAGCGGGTAGATCTTAGTCACGTCGCTGTTCTTCTTGATCGGGCTCAGACACGCCAGTGTGTTGCCGCCGTCAATGTTCATGGCGCACGAGCCGCAAATGCCCTCACGACACGAGCGACGAAACGTCAGCGTCGGGTCCTGTTCGTTCTTAATCTTGAGCAGCGCATCGAGCACCATGGGGCCACAACTGCAACAGCGCATGTGACAGTCAGCTCTAATACGCACATCCAACTGAGCAAACCACAGACTTACTCGTCCAAATCCACGGGGTACGTGCATTCGTACGGCTTGCCCTTGGACTCGGGGTCGTATCGGTAGATCTTGAAGTACTTGACGTTCTGGTGGCAACACACGTCAGCATTCGTGCTCGTTCGTCCGTGTTCCACTGGTCCAGCGCACTCACCTTGGTCTTCGTGGTCTGCAGCTTAAGGTCGCCGGCAGCGACGGCCGTGGCCATGGAGCGTGTGGCCAGCGTCTTGGCGGCAGCGCCGTGGCGAGCAGCGATCGACAGCATCCTGATCTGCGGCGGGGGACTCGTGAGCTCTCGGCGGTCTCTGGGCGAATGCGACCACAAAACAAAACCGGCCCCCTCTGTGGTTCCGGAGGTGCTGGATAGGTCGGACCCAGATTACCAATGTGGCTCACCATGTGGGTCCAGCCCACACCGCCAGGATTAGCAACGAACGATCGAGGACGATGGCCAAGCGCTCACGCACGTTTAAGCAGTTCCTGCTGCGTGTGCATCCTGACCGCTTCCGAGCGCTGCCGGATGTCCATGCGGAGAACCTCGCGTCGGTGCAGCTGCTGAACCAGTTCATGGACGAGCAGAGTGGCTCGCGCTTTCATCGACGGCAAACGGTAAATACGCCGTGTCAAACCATGACGGATGGACCTGATGGGCGCTCTGCTCTGCTCTGCAGGTGCATTTCTCTGCGTTTCTAGAGGCCTCGAGTGCCAGAGCAGAGCAGACGAATGAGCAGCGGTCACTGAAGCGCTTTTCGCTCGAGCTGGGCGCCAGCATTGAAGGTCGCATGCACTCAATCCTAGCGGAATGCGGTGTGCAGCTGCCTCCACAGGAAGACCATCGCCCACCAGAACGCTCGCAGCCACGTGAATACCGATCGAAGAAGCAGAGCAACGACCGCGCTTGGTCCCGTGAACGCTCGCGCAGACCTCAAGAGCGGCGCAGAGAAGACGGCATGGACTTTGGCTCGACGATCCACGAGATGTACACCCGGAATCGAGCCAGCAGCGGTTCGCGCCGGCGCAAACCCATCACGTCGCTCGCTGGTCTGCTGCTGTTCATGCAGGCGGAAGACACCAAGACGATTCAGGACCAACGCGTCAAGGCCACGCAGTCGATCGAGTCGCTTAAGCGGACGCTGCAGCGGGAGTTTGGGCTCGCCGAAGTCTCCGCGTCCTGTGGTTGGTCGTCTGTGAACCTGAACACGACTATCATGGTGCTACTCAAGACGCTGCGCAAATTCAAGCAGTTTAGCGGCACGTTCACACCCGAGCGCTTTCTCCACGGCGCGTCCATCGATATCAGGTATGACCTGGATTAGACGCCCCTGGGAATGGCTACGAGGTCTCACTATGGCTTGCAGCTCGAATCCTACAGGCATCGATTACCTGAACGAGTATCAGATCCTGATCAACCCCACGGACGTACCTCTTCAGTGGATCGAGGTGTTCGAAGCCGTAGATGCAAATATGATGCAGTACATGCACTCGGCACGGAGCTCGCTGGCCAAATTGCAGCTTAATGCTACAGAGGCGCTAGGCGAGGCGACAATACGAAGAGGTCATACCTGTCCGGCGCTGTCCTATCGAGGGTTTCTGCAGGTCATGGCTCATGGTGATCGAGTGAAGACCACAGAGATTCCTGATAAGCGATCGATCGTGGAGCGGGTGGTTCTCGCTGTAGAAGAACGAGGCATGCCGTGGAAGATCCTCGTCAACGGCGACATACAGGTGAGTCCAGTGCTCTCGATCGCCAAGGGCTGAAGTTCCTAAAACAAGCGTATGGTTCCTTCAGACTCCCTGCGATGCCTCTTTTGAGGAAGTAATTGGAACTCTGCACGCAATGCGAGAGACCATTCGAGCACAGCGAACCTCGCACGAGAGCGATCAGATGGTGTTTGAGGATCTGGCAGACCGCTGTCGCCATGCATTAGGGCTCAAAAGCCTTACTTGCGCCAAGGACGTGTCTCTTGGGAGCGCAATCCTCTGCTGCCAGGAGTTGCTTAAGCTGGCTCAGATGCCTCCTCCTATGGGTCTAGCACATCCAATTGCCTCGTACACATGTGACCAGAGCCTCAGCATCGGCCGCTCCTTCGGTCTGAGCCACGAAGGGCTCTTTACGCTCCCATATGATTGGCATCGGTCAAAATGGTAATTTCGCCAAACTCTTGCGTTTCAAGGGCCAGTCAGCTTCAAGCTGCGACATGTGACAGCTCTGGAACTCGTCTGTTTATCTAGTAATTTCTGGATTTTGTAATGCCTGGATTCGGGGGATAACTTTTCTGGACTGGAATTATTGAGCAGGGAGTACCTGATGGAACAGCAGCTGAGGGCGCAAGTGGTCGTACGTGAGACGAGTGGCTGCCTATCGGACTGGAAGCCTCACCTGGTTGGTGATTGTCGTAGGCTGCACGTGATGACGCCAAGCGCTACGCCGCTCTGGTGGTCCGTCTGCAGCAGCAACTGGCTCGCTATGAGTCAGACAAGAGACCGACATCTTCATTTGCAATGTCGCTGGATGAGAAGGTCTCGTCGTCTCTACAAGCCACAGACGCCTGGGAGGCAAAGTTGTCACAAGCGCAAGACAATCAAGAGCCTATTGATAATTCTGATTCCTGGAAGCAGCAGGCGCTACAGTTCCTCCAACAGCAGAGACGATTCTTGCTGAAGCTCAGTCGCAAGAATGCGCAGCTGAGCGATCAGTTGGATACTCGACCGTCCAGACGCGACCTTGCGGTTCGTTGCAGTGACTTGAATCTTGCTGTGAGCTGAAGCTGACCTGGTTTTTGGGTAGCAAGCCCAATTGGAGATCGAGCGGCTACGCAAGCGATTGAAAACGCATTCTCAAGTCCAGCGACCAGCCAAAGACCAAGCAGAATCAGAAGATGGCAGTCAGCACAGCTCAGTAGCCATCGCTTCTGTAGCCACTAATACATTTGGTGATCGTATCACTGTCGACAAGCTGCTCAAGAGTCTGCGCGTGCAGTCGAGACCTCTATTCGACAACCCTCGCAACGGAGAAGACTCCAGTCTTTCCATGCGACGGCGCTTTCTGAAAGAGCCCATCCAGTGTCTCCTGGCGATTGATGAATCGACTTTTGGGAGTAAGTCATCTCTTGAGATTGAAGCACTCGTGGGTAAACTATGCTGTCAGATTGTGGCTTCGTGTTGTCATGCAATCCAAATGCATGACGTTGGATCGCTCGCCCAATGCGTGGACGAAGTTTACAGCACAGTGCAGCTGGTTCCCTATTTGCAAGATTTTCTCGAGCGTCTCAGTAGTCTCGTCCAAGCATTGGATCAGCAAGTGCGTGGTGTCGGCAGCGCAGTCTTTAAGAGTCTCTTACGATGCCTTTGGTGTTTAGGACCGATCATCAAATTCTAAATCGGACTACGCAAAGCGACAACTTCCGGATCTGGATAGTGTGAGAACCATTTGCTGGGCTATTTCGTACGCGACTGCATATTGATCGAACCTTTGGATATAGCTGCTGACAAGAATCACAGATGCATTTGTTGAGTTGGAAGTTCGGCGTGATCAGATGAATCCTCCAGGCTCCAGAGCCCATGACATATTATTCGACAGCATGAAAGTGCTCCATGTATCGCACATCGACCTGATCAATCCTACGATTAACGTACGTGCGGGATTGGTATGTTGATACCGTATTACTAAATGATGAAGATACTCCGCATTCGTAGAAATTGATCGAGTCAGGTAGGCTGGAGAAACGTTTCACAAGGGACCTTCGAGAAATTCTCGGCCTTGACGCCTCGGCGACTAGAAACGAAATCCTGCGGGTTGTTTCGGGATGCCTGGAGAGAGTCGGATTAGCAAACAGATCATCAAATCGCCGTTCACGGCACTCCAGAAATCCAGCTAACGCATCTTTCGATACATCAAGCAAGTTTTCACTGGAGTTAAGCAGCCTGAGTCGCAATAGCGCGATCTGCAATTCCCCAGATATCTAGCAGTACAAGCGCTCGCTCTATCTCCGTGGGGTACAACTCACTTAGAGACGCGTGCGAGAGTGTTTTACTAGTCTCTCGTGCGAGAGCTTCGATAAGTTCCAAGTACAGAACCCCCGAATTTAGTTGACTGGAGTTCTTGAAACACCACCGCAAATTCTGAGGAATGAGTTACCAGGTCCGTTTAGGGGTTGCAACAGTTGTATCACAGCACTTTTACGCGCTCACCTGCGTTGATCGGTTTGTCTGTATGATACGCTGAAGCGTTTGTACTACAGCAGACTCGGAGATTAGCGTTGTAGGCACGTGGATCCAATGCAGCAATGCGATTGCCTTGCCAAAGACAATTGTTAGAAATATCGATAACACCTTTGCTTGCATCGATTTCTTACCAGCTCTTCGGCGCTTTTTGGCTCTGTCGCCAGCACCAAATCGCATATAAACTGAGAGGGGTGCTTCTTTTGACTTTCATCGCTAATACGCGTCGATTGGAGGCTGGACTGACGACAAAACGCTCGACCGACAAAATCCAGGTCCTCCATGCGCTGGTGCAGCATTTGGACTACTGTGGGAGTTGACGGACAGATTGCCGTACTGCAAAGGTGATGTGAGTGATTACGCGTACTATTTGTGATAGAAGACTGCTCATTTACCTTCGCTTGCCGAATGGGTACAGATGATTGGCCACGAGATCTCTCATGGTAGATAGTGGATCGAATGTTGACTTATCAGGAGCCTTCTTAGTCTCGATGTGGATTGTTAAATGGACTAGGAACATATAAAACTGGGGAGTGTGAGTTTCAAGCTGCCTCAATGCAGCGACGGATACTGTCCTCTTGCCTCATGAAAGACCAAGCCGTTGACATCCACGCTTGATCTCATGCCATTCGCTTTCTCATACAGCTCTTGCAAGGAGTGGTCATTCAGCAACTCTAGCAGCGTTGTGTTATATATTGTGAAAACGATCAGAAGAAGTGAGCTCTCTTTTACCTGTCGAGTAGTTATTTTTCGGGCTCGTCACGATCGCACAGTCGATACACAGCTCACGCAGACCGGTAATGTTCATGACGGGGGTACATTCGCTCGAAGTTGTGGAGTAACCAACGAACAGAGTCCAGAGTAACTCGTAGCACTCAATGGACGTGAAAACTCGTAGATCGTGGTCGAAATCGATTGTGCTGACATGGTTTTGACATTCAGTCCCAAGTATTCGTATGACCTTGAGTAATTCGATAAGATCGGGTCGAGTTGCACTTATTGCATCAACCCACATCGAAAGATCGAACACAGTGATAGACCTCAAAGAATTGTTGGCTAGAAAATGCTGCACAGCCTGCAGCAGCAGCAACCAAATGAGCGTTAAAGCTATCACACAGCACCAAGCACAACACAATACGTACTAATAGTTCCGAAAGAGTTTCAGGTGGGATCTTGAGATTTAGCCCCTTCGTGGAGTGGTCAACTTCGAGTCGTTCACGCTTCCTAAAAGCAAGGAACTCCGACCCAACACATAAATCCAAGGGCTGTTTCGGAGCTGGCGATATCGCCCTTCTCAATGCATTTGGAATTGAGAAAACTGGACCTTCATTCTGAGTAGGCACAGTTAAAAGACCAGCTGTTTTGTGTTCTGACCGCTTCACGTTTAGCATGTTCTTTGCAACGAAGAAGCGCGCTCGCGATATCCGAGAGCAAAACTCCCCAGTACGTTCTCGCGTTTCCAGCGGAGGACGAAACAGCAAATCAGCGATATTCTCAAAAAGCTCTTTCAGAACCAATCGTGACGGCTCTTTAGCAGCAATTAGATCCAGATGTACGAAAAGCCGCTGGATCAATTTCTTTTTCATGGGCGGAAGCTCCTTCATCACGATCGCTTCAAATCGCCAGACGTTTAACTCGGACGCACCATCTTCTTCTTTGGATGTTGTTATTGCTGGAGCGGCAAGTTGATCAAATGAAATCAGTGGATCGAATCGATCGCTTAAAATCTAGAAAGCGAGATAAAATTAAGCTCCCAAAATCTAGTCATTTTGAGAAACTGGGCTCACCTTTTTCAGAGCAATCGCAATTGAATACAGTGAAATATTCATCAGATTCGGGCTCGAATTCTCCACAAACGAGTCGTAAATTATTTGGATCTCCAGTGGGTCACCAATTTGAACATACAACCTTGAAACATGGTTTCCTCGTGTCCGATCAATCAGCTCTTCAACAAGCGCACACAGAAACGACGCTGACCTTTCGTCTAATGGTTCTAGATTGTGATATTCGACAGTGAGTAACGATGGCTGTGCTACTTTCCGTTTACGTGACCGGATTCTCAGTACAGCAATCCAATAGATGGCTATGAACACGCTGCCATCGAGCATGCCATTCAAGTTGGTTCTTCGGGTGGATTTCTCATTTATGCTTAAATTTTTCTCACCAAACAAGACGGCCATACTTTGAAACGTCAATCGGACAATGAGAGCTGTCCAAGCTTTATCCGTCGCACGAGATCGACGATGTTGATGACCAGAGCGAGAGCCCAGCGGCTCAACCAGACACAGGAGAATTGCAGTTTCGACCTCTTGTTGACTTGTTCCGGCATCAATGGCTTGACGAGTGCAGTGAAGCAAGAGCCTTACAAGCTTTTGGTTGTCAATGGGTAGATTATGAAAAATCTGCTGGATGGAGTCGATGCATTCTTCCTCATGACTGCTCAGGTCGTCGTCACCATGCGCGAACGGGGCAACAATCTGTTCCAGAAACCCATAACCAAAAAGTGGTTCCATTCGGTTTTGAATGTGTTCTCGAACAACGACGGCAACGGCTTGAACGGAAAATGATTCCAACGGAAGAAAATCCAGACTTTTGCCCAAATAGCTGCTCACAAGATGGCGCAATGTCGCAACTTCTTCATGATGCACTGGTATTTGCACAAACAAGCCGCTTTTCTTCTGAGGGGAGCTTATAATCACTGTTAGAAGCCGCTTCATCATTACCGCGTCCGCAGAAAACACACTCGCTGGCGAGTGTGGTGAGCTGATAGCGCTTTGAGAGCTTGTTGTCACTGTTGCATCGATCGCAAACGTAACAGACTTTTTGGGGGAAGATACCGCACTCAATTTGGGCGAAGCATCTGATGACTGCAATTTACGCTGGGAATCGGCACATTGATTCTCTGGCGACGTTGGTCCAGAAGACGAAGCAAGTAGATCATCATCGTATTCGAAGCTGTCATTTAACCCGCTTTCGTCGAGATCGTCGGGGCTCTGCATGTTGTCGTCTTCGTCTTCTTCATCCACTTCAATCTCTTCCACTTCGCCATCTTCGCTCTTTACGTCGTAATCTGTGATGGAACTCACGTCGCTCTGGGTCACGGATCGGATATGCGACTGCGTTGGGAGCGGCGCCTGCTGGAAGATGAGCGGTGCTGTTTCTATCAAAAATATTCCAATATCGCGACGCACTTCGAATGTTTCCAGCAGATTGGCCTCGGACGGTCGTGCAAACGTGGCACCAATGGTCTCCCCCAGTAACTGCGCGTTGGATCGCGCCTTTAACGACAGCGCGTACAGTAGTCGCAGTAGGCATTCCAGCAAAGCACGCCGTTCGGGCTCGATCTCGTCCAGGACTTCGCTAAGCAGCAGCAACCGCATAGGAGTACCCTCTTCCATCAGGTTCAGCACCGCATCAAAGAAATCATAGGGCAACAAAGGAGCATACGAAGCCGTTAGAAGGTGCCGAACAACGAAACTGATCGTGCGCGATGAGTAGCGATTAAGATTTGCTGGTTGATCGCCTTGTTGCACGCTCTTGAGCAGCTTCTTGGTTTCTTGAGGCTTGCCGTCGAGAAGAAAGAGCTCGTTTTTGTGAAGCTTGTTTTTCACGAGGTACTCAACCAGATATCCCAGCGAAACGCAGACTTCTAGTGGAATCACAGGAAGAAAAGAACCTGCGGGCGGTGGAGCTTGGTCCTCACCAGTGTCAGCGGCGGATCCTTCACGTGTGATCGATTTGCGCCACTGCCTGATTCTCTCGCGTGCATCGACGCTGCCTTGGCGAACAAACGTGAACATCTTGCTCTGCGGACTTTCCACGCGATGCGCGACTCCAGAGATCTTGGGATATGAATAGGGCTGTCTGGTCACACAAGTTTCAGTATCAGCAGGTACAAGATCCAGCTCTTTGGCTCGAATTCAAATCTATTTGCTCTATTTCGACAGTGCAATCACCTCACGCAGTCGAATTTGATGCATCATCGTTGCTTGTTGACTCGTCTTGTAATGCCATAGACGCCGTATACGACTAATAAACACTCAGAGACAAGGCTTCCATTCTACCAGCAACAATCAAGGCCAGAGTGACGTACCGAGTGCATGATGACCACCACTTGGTCCATGTGGCTCAGCAGGAATGCGTACGTGATATCATCCATAGACCTCACAGGAGAAACAAACGCATTCTCAAAAGCCTCGCCGAATAATTGATCGCTTGTCCACAGAGCGAGCGACTTCTTGGCGTTCGCATGCACAGCCGCAGCATTCGATCCGTTGCTGCTTGAGCAAGTTCGTGCACGTCGATATTTGCGCCACGTATGCCACGCGAGCTTCACGTGCTCGCGCCCGATGCGGTCGCGCATCTCGTCGTCCGCTGAGGCATAATGCCATGCGCACCGTCGATGGAAACGCCTTCCGAACTGGCAAAGATGCAATTCCTTCATCTGCTCGCTATTGTGCACGCGCAAGAACCACTTCTTGGCTGTGGTCGCGTGCGGGAACGACACGAACACTTCAGCGTGCGCAAAGCCAGCGGCCATTGCGGCGTCTTCCATGGCGCAGACGACGTCCAGCGTCTGTGGATACACCTGGAAGACAGCGCGGCCAGAGTCTGGCGCCAGTTGCTCGTAGAGGCAGGTAAAGCAGATCTTAAGGCCGTCCTTCGTGAGCCACTGGAGCATGGAGATGCCGATGGCCGCGTCAAATACACCGCTCCCTCGAAGCGGGAACTTCTGCGCCGCATTGCCACGATAGAAACCCGCAACAGTAGAAACCGCATGAGTCGCTTTGTCGTCCTGCTGAATAGATCGCTCTGCAAGCGAGAGCATGGACGCACTAATATCAAACGCCATGACGAACACAGGCATCCTGTGCGTTCGAAACCAGTCGCCTGCCGCGCGCGTGCTCAGCCCAGAGCCCGCTCCGACATCCAGCAGCAAGTGCAACTTGCATTCTTCATGCTCAGTCGGCAACTGCAACAGCTGCAGCGCGTGGCGCGTGAGGTCTCTCTGGATGGCGGCGTTAGCCTGCGTTGTGTAGGCATTCGATTGCGAGTCTGTGTAGAACGAACGTGCTGCGGCCGAGGTCGCTGCCTCGTGCTCTGTCGCCTTCGCGCGCGCCTCCGGCCGAGTGCGGTTGTACGGCATCTTGCCAAATGACTGACTGGTACGAGCGTACCACTGTAAATGGTACAGTTGAAATGGCTTCATTGCAATTATGATACGATCGATGCTGATGTTACTGGGCGGAATGCCGGAAAATCGTCTCGTTGGTGGGCGATGACGAGGACTCTTTGACTTGCGCTACTGTCTCGGCTTCTCGTCCGTCTTCGCCTGTGTCCAGCGTGAACTCTTCCGGTGCGACCCAATAACCCAAGCAGAGACACGGCGAGCAGAGGATCGCTGCAGCGAGCACTAGCGGCGAGAGCAGCACGTAACCAGAGATACAGAAGCAGGACGTGAACGCGCTGCGGTACGTGGTCTCGAAGATCTTGGTGCACGGCATGCAGCAGCAGCAGAGTAGACTGAACGCCACGGCCAGAACAAACGCGGGTGGGCCGAAAATGAGGAAGAACAGTCCTCGCACGACTCCCAGCAGGACTTTTTGCGTCGTGGTCTGCTCTTCGACTTCAGTCATCTGGTTCCCAGCGCACCCACGGACGTTCCACCACTGGAAGTGCTCAGGAAACGTTGAATCGTCGATGACTTCGCGACAGATCCAACAGAAGCTAGTGCCGCACACCACGCACTTCATCTGATTACAGCCGCCTGAGCCACAAACACATGAGTCAGTTCCAATACAACGCTTCTCAGGTTTGGAGAGAGGCACCAGCCACGTACCGATCTTTTCTACGTAGTTGTTGCACCCAGGACAGGGTTTGGAGATCTCGTTGATCATGGCGTGATTGAGCTTTTCGATCGAGACCATCTTTTTCTCGTACTCGGCGCATGTGAGGCCGCGATGCGCATTCGAGTGGACAAAACAAAACTCTTGGCCGCAATTCTCGCAAATGCACAAGGGCGAGTCGCTGCCACCAGGATAGACCTCCGAGTGGTCGCACACGGGACACTGGCGCGCATTCTCGTTCTCCTTGTTAAACTTGAACTTGACGTACTTGTCCCAAGTCGCTGCCGAGACGACCTCCTTGATATCCTCAGTGGCGATCTCGGTCGAGCACGCACGCTTGCCGTCAGTCTCGTGGAAGCAGCTTGGATAAACTTGCGCTTCGCTGATCTTGAACTCGAGGAAGTTCTGCAGACACGCAGCGCAGAACGAGTGACCGCAATTGCTGAGCGTAAACGACTGCGTCACTGAGACGTTCTCGTAGCAGATCTGGCACAGAAATGTTTCTTCCATGGACAGCCCCAGATAGCTCGCGACAGAACGCAGCAGCGTCGGCATAGTCTGTGTGAATGAGAGACTGCTGACGCTCCGGCGAATTGGTAGAGCTGCGCCTGCGGACGACGACGAGAGTCTGGTCAGTGCAGGACGCGAATCCACAGGCCCGATGATCGTGTTTCGGTCGCCTGTGCTCACGGATCGATGCAGTGAGACATCGTTCTCACGCGCTGTGCCTAATACACTCAGCGTGCGCACTGTGCGGCCAGAGGCGTCACGCAGCAGCCGTGATAAATTCGTCCACGAGGATTCCTCTCGACGATCAATGGGTCCGATCGGATCCTGAATTGTGAGTCGCACTTCGTGTGGTCTGTGGTCCTCACTCACTGAAGATCGTGTGTCATGGACCAACGCGAAACTGCCGTCTCTAACGTCTGGTGTCCGCTGGTTCAGCTGCATGAGCTGCTGTTCCAGAGACACGAATGCCTCGGCAGCTTGACCGTCCCACTTCTCAGGATATTTCTGTTGCTGCTGCCTCAGCTGCAGTACGACCCACTCCCATTTCAACGCGGATATCGAGTGCGAGCTGCCAAGATTGCTGTTTCTGTTGTCATCGCGTTGGCTTTCGTCCAGTTGTTGATGCAGCCGCGTCAGCAGCTCCTTCGCGTCGCTCACCTGCTCCAGCTCCAGCTCTTGGTCGAAGGGCTCGGGCGACTGTAGTGCCCAGATCAGGTCGGACGGACGCAATCGGTGGCTGCGCATGGGCTCGCTGGGGTCGGAGGAAGCACCGCCGCTGGTCAGCAACTCCACCGAAGAGTCCGCCATCTCATGAACCCACAGACAAGTTAAGGAAATCCGGTAGAGGCCACTATTCAAGCCGGCACTTGAATCAACATTAATCTGTACAGTGGGATTCCTCAATAGAAGATCAAAGGCTGAAGCGATATAAAGCAAAGATGCAGCTGGACGGACCATCTGAGTGGTGCGCATTACGTGCGCACAGCGGAACGAGGCCAAACGATCTGCTGCGGCAAGGTACGCTGCATACCACACGTTAAGGCCTTCTTCTTGCTAGTGCATGTTGCAGCTGATTGCGCATTGCTGTTGTTTCGTAGCATACAATGGCGTGCTGGGCATGACTGCCATGCCCGACGAGGCGTCGTCCGTGGTGCTGACAAAATACGCCCACGAATACGCAATGGACGCGTGCGAAGTCTCTAGTATTGCGACAGATCATCTGTCACTGCATCCTGCAGAAACGGCGAGTACACAATCTACAGGCAATGAAGGTCCTTGTAATGACTGAAAGGACTGATTCCCACTGCAGAACTCAACGACGCGCGCGCCATTTCGGATTGTGGCGTGGTCGATGGCCCCATTGGAACCACAGTTGCTCGCCATCGCATCTGTGAGCCACCTGGAGATTCGAGAGATTGATCGCTACTCGTAGGCCTCCTGTGCTGTCTGGTCTGAGCTTGACTGGTCAGCATCACAAGCGATTTTGCACTGTAGATCGGATATCCGGGCGGTTCTGAGAGGAACAGTGCTCACGGACAACATTCGAGCTATGCAGTGGAATCCTGTGGCGAATATTCTTTTGGTAATGTGATGCTATTCGCCCAAAGGGTGTATCATATATCTCCAACCTGACAAACCAATGTCTCTTACGAATAGATCTCAACAGACAAGGAACTGCAACTCGTTGACGCCACAGGAGCACTTTTGCAGACCCATTTCATCGCCTCTTGTGCTCATCAACGTTGGAAAGCAACGTCATGGAGCCCAAGCGGACTGAGTTTTACTGCGTAAGTGTTCGTGTATTCATTTGCGTATGAGAGTCAAGCTAACAAATTCCTATTCACCTAGTGCAACCACTGACGTAGTCCACGAGTTCACCTGGGGAAGCCTGGATACAGTTCTTTCGACAGCACCGCTGCGTGATGAGCTTCAATTGCCTCGCTCACGTGAACAGCTTGATCTTAGTGCTCAAACGCGACTGGATATCGAGCAGGCTCGAATTGGCTCGGTTTCAGCCTTGGTGCGCATATCTTCGGCGCTCTGTGTGCTTTCGACCGACATCCCACTGGTGTTTGAAGAAGTGCGCGTAGGTGAAAAACCACAAACGAAGTCCAGTGTTGTGATGCGTGCGAAGAGAAATACTGAAGACGCGGGGGACTTCATGACACTAAGAATGCCTCACCAAGAGTCTGCGAAGTCTAGTTCGTCCCTGCTAGCGGATTTGACTGGCCGAACACGAGCCACAATTGAAGTCATAAGCGAACATGTGCAAGTGCCAAACCCACAAGAGATTCTGGATCTAACGTCGCTGCGCATTTCGGCGTCCAGTTCTGCGCGTTGTTCTCTCCAAATTCTTGGACAGGTATTGACTGGCTGTTTACGATTACTCTCAATGGGTGAATGCTGATCAGCGCCATTTTTTTTCTTATGCAGGAGTCCATGCAAAGCGAAAATAAGCCTAATGTACCGAAGCCGACCTCGCACATTCTGGTTCTTGCACGAGACAATACGGCTCCAAGAAGCAGCGGCGGCGAGTGGATCGTTAAGTTGGTTGTCCCCATTGTGGATCTACCGAAGCCTGATTTGCTTGATGCACAGGTATTTACCTGTCAGGATTGTGTTGAAGCGTATCTTGCGTATTGCTCACGGGAATTACATTTGCATTGATCTGCTTCAGGGCGAACGTGTGATTGTGGGCAGCAGCATTTCCAGTCATCTCGTCGCTGGTCACTTGACCAAGACTAATGCAGGATGGACAGCAGAGCTTTCTGATACATTGGTATTTGTTGTTTTTTTCGGATTCAGGTGGATCTCTTTCTGATGGAAATCTGCGTGATCTTGTAGGAACTCACGACAAAACATACTTGCAAAGGATTGTTCCTGACTCCGCGAGCCCCGTTCTTGTACGTTGCGTCGACTGAAAAGATCAAGCGAACCGGGTTCTTTCGTGCATCGTCGTCGACCGGATCCCAACGGGTGTTTCTGTCCATGTTCAAGTTCCCCGCTCGTCACCACGCAGCTGAAGAGTCTAAGCCAGTTCATCAGCTACGGACGTCAGCACCTGAGCCGTCTTCGGTGTCCTTAGCCTCCTCACTTGACGGCGGTATAGCCACAATGTTGCTGGCACAGCTACAGTCCATACAGAAGACCATGAAAGGTCGCTTTGATGCGATTGACGCTCAGCTGCAGTCTCTAGGCGATCGCATGACTCAGCTGGAGGCGAGAAGGTGATTATGAGTGACATGCATTCTCTTGATGACCATCACCATTGTGGATTTACCTACACGGGTTCATGGGTTTTGTTCTTGGCGGGTTTTGATCGTCTTGGGCTTCTCGAATCTTCCGACCCGCCTGGCGAATCTCTTTGCAAATCTTATTTGGCTTCTTGAACTCAGAGCGCGAAGACGAAGCGAATCCAGAATGCACGATATTTATAAATATATTTACATAAAGAGGCACAGCATTTGTAACCAAGTAGGGTACTCGAACATGATTGCAGCAAGAAGGCGATGACAACATCCCCAGAGATCTTCTGTTTACGTCTTGTTTCGGATTTTCTGTGCCCTGGCGAAACTGATTTCTAAACCCGCGGGTTTGCATTTCTTGAGTTGAGCTCAATTCATTTTCGAATTGCATTGCGCCGTTGAGACCGCAACCGTCAGAATTCATTCTGAAACCCACAAGCAACAAGTAAAGGACAAGATATGGCTCGCTCACGCAACTCCCGCCCTGCCGCCCCCGCCCGCCGCCCGGCCCCCGCGCAGCCCAAGCGCCAACCTGCCCCGGCCCCAGCCCGCACGCAGGCGGCTCCTCCTCCGGCCCCTCAGCAGCAGCAGAGCGGCGGCATGATGAGCGGCCTCATGGGCACGGTCGCCCAGGGCATGGCTTTCGGCACGGGCAGTGCCATCGCTCACCGCGCCGTCGGCGCCGTGGCCAACTCGTTCGGCGGTAGCTCGGACGCCCCCGCTGAGGAGCCTCAGTACGCCGAGCCGGCCGCTGCCGCTCCTCCTCAGGCCAACGCGTGCTTCAACGACCAGAAGTCATTCATGGAGTGCCTGAATGCCAATCAGAACGACATCAGCGCGTGCCAGTTTTATTTAGATCAGTTCAACCAGTGCAAGCAGCAGAGTGCCTTCATGTAAGCAGCGCCGGTTGACGAGCGTCTATTCTGTCCAAACCTCAAGCTGTTGACCTGAGCAAGCGCCCTCCTCCTGTTGACCCATAGACCAATTGATTTAATCACCTCATGCGAGGGAGCAGCTTTAGAGAGAGCCTCTTTTTAACAGCTAAAAATAGTCTCTTAAAAAGCGTCGTCGGATGAGCTATTGAGCCAGTTGAAGCTGCGGAAGCGGAGCGAGTGTTGGTTCTCGAGAGGAACGACAGACCACACAGTAACCCCACGAAAGAAATAAAAGGACTAGTTACTATTCGATTGTTTTATTAGATGCCAAAAGGCCAATTGAATGACAGACATGTCTCTTGATGTAAACCACCGCTTCATGCCATGACTCATGACATTGCCGTCTCGTCCGCTTGGCCGCATAAAGCTGCAAGATCCTCAACCTTCTGCGTTTCTTTATCTCTGCAAGACTGATGGGATAAGACCATCACTCTCCCCTGGGCCCCAAGCCAAAGTGAAATAAAACCCTCATCACTTTGAACCTCACACTACACTTGGTTTTTGTATGCGGCATAGTATCCTGCAGAGAGATTGGCCCTCCCAACGCGTGTGCTCCACTCGTTTCCGCTGTTTCTTCCCCCTTTTTGCTTGGGGCTCTTGGCTCTCGGCCATTTCCTTTTTTGGATACGCCAGGGAAAGCAAGAGAGAGAAGACAGCAGCCCCCCCCCTCAGCAACCATGGTGCGTCTCTCGCTGCGCTCTTGGGCCATTGCCCATGGGTCTGACACGCTGCTGTGTCATGTAGGTGAACTTCACGGTCGATCAAATGCGTGAAATCATGGACTACACGAAGAACATTCGTAACATGTCGGTGATTGCCCACGTCGATCACGGCAAGTCCACGCTCACGGACTCGCTCGTGTCCAAGGCCGGTATTATCTCGGCCAAGCACGCCGGTGAGGCCCGTTTCACGGATACGCGTCAGGATGAACAGGACCGTTGCATTACCATCAAGTCCACTGGTATCTCGATGTTCTTCGAGTACGACATGGACGTCGGTGAGGCTGCCACGGCCGCTGCCGTCGCCAAGGAGACGGACGAGGAGAAGGCCAACAGCGCCGCTGCTGAGGCCGTCGCCGCCGATTCGGTCACCATCTCCAAGAACTCGTACCTGATCAACCTGATCGACTCGCCCGGTCACGTCGACTTTTCGTCGGAAGTGACGGCCGCCCTCCGTGTGACGGATGGTGCCCTTGTGGTCGTGGATTGCATTGAAGGTGTGTGCGTGCAGACCGAGACGGTCATGCGTCAGGCCATCAGCGAGCGTGTCAAGCCCGTGCTCATGGTGAACAAGGTCGATCGCGCTCTGCTTGAGCTGCACCTTGAGCCCGAGGACTGCTACCAGTCGTTCTCGCGTGCTATTGAAACTGTGAACGTCGTCATTGCCACGTACAACGACGAGAAGCTCGGCGACGTGCAGGTGTACCCCGACAAGGGTACGGTCGCCTTCGGTTCGGGTCTCCACCAGTGGGGTTTCACGCTCAAGAAGTTCGCCCGCATGTACGCCAAGAAGTTCGGCATTGAGGAGGCCAAGATGATGCAGAAGCTCTGGGGCGACTGGTACTTTGACGCTGACAACAAGAAGTGGACCAGCAAGAACAACGACGCCGGTACGCTCAAGCGCGCTTTCTGCCAGTTCATCATGGACCCCATCATCAAGATGTTCGATGCCATCATGAACGACAAGAAGGCCAAGTTCCAGAAGATGATGACGGCTGTCGGTGTCGAGCTCAAGTCGGATGAGCGCGACCTTGTCGGCAAGCCGCTGCTCAAGCGTGTCATGCAGCGTTGGTTGCCTGCCGCTGATGCCGTGCTTGAAATGATTGTCGTGCACCTGCCGTCGCCCGTGACGGCCCAGCGCTACCGTGTGGATACCCTGTACGATGGTCCTCTCGATGATGAGTGCGCCAACGCCATCCGCAAGTGCGATGTGAACGGTCCTCTGGTCATGTACGTGTCCAAGATGGTGCCCACCTCGGACAAGGGTCGTTTCTACGCCTTCGGCCGTGTGTTTGCCGGTAAGATCGCCACTGGCCAGAAGGTCCGCCTTCTTGGTCCCAACTACGTGCCTGGCAAGAAGACTGATCTGTGGGTCAAGAACATCCAGCGTACGGTCATCATGATGGGTCGTTACGTCGAGCAGACCCCCGATATCCCGGCCGGTAACACGTGCGGTCTTGTCGGTGTGGACCAGTACCTGCTTAAGTCGGGTACCATCACCACCTCGGAGACTGGCCACACTATCCGTACCATGAAGTTTTCGGTCTCGCCTGTCGTGCGTGTGGCCGTGGAGCCCAAGTCGGCTGCCGATCTGCCCAAGCTCGTCGAAGGCATGAAGCGTCTGGCCAAGTCGGACCCTATGGTGCTTTGCTACACTGAAGAGTCGGGTGAGCACATTATTGCCGGTGCCGGTGAGCTTCACCTTGAAATTTGCCTGAAGGATCTGCAGGAGGAATTCATGGGTTGCGAAGTCAAGATCTCGGAGCCTGTCGTGTCGTACCGTGAGACCGTCACGGCTGAATCGTCCAAGACGTGTCTGTCCAAGTCGCCTAACAAGCACAACCGTCTCTTCTGCGTCGGTGCTCCTCTTGGCGACGAGCTCACGGATGAGATCGATGAGGGCAAGATCGAGGTCGGCCCCCGTTACGATATGAAGCTGCGTGCTCGTTACATGGCCGACAACCACGGCTGGGACGTGACTGATGCCCGTAAGATTTGGGGCTACGGTCCCGATGGCCAGGGCCCCAACCTCTTCGTCGACCAGACCAAGGGTGTGTCATACCTGAACGAAATCAAGGAGTCGGTGCTCGGCGGCTTCAACTGGGCCACCAAGGACGGTGTGCTCTGCGAAGAGCCCGTGCGTGGTTTCCGCGTGAACCTCCTCGATGTGGTGCTCCACGCTGATGCTATTCACCGTGGTATGGGCCAGATCCTGCCTACCACTCGCCGTGTGGTGTACGCTTGCCAGCTCACCTCGGCCCCGGCCCTCATGGAACCTATCTTCCTGGTCGACATCCAGTGCCCCCAGGACGCCATGGGCGGTTGCTACGGTGTGCTCACGCGTCGTCGTGGCCACGTGTTCGCTGAGGAGCAGCGCCCGGGTACCCCTATGATGCAGCTGAAGGCCTACATGCCTGTGAACGAGTCGTTCGGTTTCACCGCCGATCTTCGCCAGAACACTGGTGGCAAGGCTTTCCCCCAGATGCTGTTTGATCACTACCAGATTGTGGCTGGTGATGCTCTTGACTCGAACACGATGGCTGGCAAGCTGACCGTCGGCGTCCGTACGCGCAAGGGTCTGTCTGCCGATGTGCCTCCGCTTGACCGTTACTACGACAAGCTATAAGTCGCTTGCCTCCTTTGACCTCCCCACGTTAGTGGGGAACCTATGGGAATATATTTTGGTTGACATTCTGTTACTATATTTGCTGTTGTTGAGTTCCATGAGCTACTGGTATTGGTTGAGATGTACCATCATGTGGTGTACATTGTGTGGTCAGGAGAACTAGTGGATTTTCCAGGTGCGTTTGGGTTCAAGCAACTGTGGGTTCAATAACGAATCTTAGTACTCTCAAATCCACTTTGGGCTTTCTTTCATGTGATTATGTACTGAGATAGTAGATCTTGTAGAACTTTGTGGGGTGGATGATGGGTACAACGGTCATCATGTCGAGGGCACGGCTTCCAGTTCCTCCTTCGCAACTTGTGGATTCGCTTACTGAAGCTCAAGCGGCAGGCTGACAATGCGACGCGAAGGAGACATATCGCTCTGGTGCGCAGCCAAAAAAGCCGACCACGCGGCCGTGCGGCAGATCGCGGCCAAGAAGCCACAGCTACTGGACGAGTGCCATCCGACCAAGGGCTCCACACCTCTTATGGCGGCCGCCCGCCACCGTCACGGGGCTGAGTCTGTACGAGCGCTACTGGAATACGGCGCCAACATGGATCTCGTTGAGCGGTCCAAGCGCAGCAGCACAGCACTGCACACAGCTGCGTACTATGGCCACGTGACCACGATCGAGTACTTGCTGCGCGGTGGAGCCGACGCGTTTGTGCTCAACCGCAATGGCCACACAGCGCTCGATGTCGCGTGGCTTCGACACCAGAAGGAAGCAGCCATGGTGTTTTCTGTGCACACATTCGTCTACAGCGGCTGGCTCATGGTCAATAATGTATCCCGACTGCCGTTTTGGAAGCGCTACTGGTGCGTTCTGCTGGCCAGCAACAAGGAGCGCTCGACCATGGACATGCTTCTGTTTCGAAGCCCGAGCGATCTATGGCCCAAGATCGTGCTTATGGTCGAAGGAACGAATCCGATGCGACAGCTATGTGAGAGGGAGCTGGGCTCGTCGCCCTGCTTGGACCGACCTATGGCACCAGAGATGGTCTCCCACGCGCTCATGCAGGCCGTGACCATGTGGACGGCCAAGCCGTTCAGCTTCGATCTCGACCGACCTGTTGTGATGCAGAAACTGCGTCGACATAAATTCTCAAGGGATCCGCACACGCGCCACGGCTTTCTTCAGACGCGAGATGTTCTGTTTGCAGCTGAGAACGAGAAGAGCCGTCAGGAGTGGATGCAGTTGCTGCCCACGCGCCAAGTCTCCTCTGCTCCGTCATCTCCCTTGACGCAGTGGTTGGCTCCTGTGGGTACCACCACTACCGGTTCATTCTCTGACCATTTGCATCAGTCACTCGAGATGCACGATGCAAGAGAGGCACGATTGACATTCAATGCAGGCTTCTCGGCCCCGTCAGCTCCTCTGTACAACTCCATGATCTACAGTGAAGATGTGATCGCCTACAGCATGACTGCGGAACAAAGTCCACTTGCCCCAGTCAAACAATCACCAGAGCCTCTGTCAAGATCCGAGTGCGTGATCTGCATGGATGTACCAAGAGACACGATTTGTGTGCCCTGTGGCCACATTGCGGGCTGTCATACCTGTCTCCGCAGCATCCTTCAGGCAGAACGCTCTACGCCGTGCTGTCCAATCTGCCGAGCGCATGTGGAGACTGTTGTAAAGGTCTTCGAGTGCTAATACTTTGTCCGTGTACTCTAAATGTCGTGGCTCGATTCATTTTGTTACGCTACAGTGTTTGTTCGTCTTTTTCCTAAAACACGAACGATGCCGAGCCGAGATCGCTTTTTGGACTGAGAATGCCAGTCCAGAGCGTTCGCTTGTGCTCACCATCGATCCACAGAAAACAATCCATAAATATATCTAGCGCGATAGCTTTTTTTCTCGATCGGGCGGACGCGTTATGGGCACCACAAGATCTTCATCTCTCACAAGGATGCGCTCACACGTTGGGTGACGTAACCAGGGCCGTGGCGAAACTTGAGCAGGGTCGTCTTGGAGCAAGTCTTGAGGAAGTTGACTGTCTTTTTCACTCCCATGAGCGACGTGTTTCGGCCATTGATCTCCACAATCACATCGCCCACACACACGTGTTTCAGCTGCTCACAGCAAGCTTCCTGACATACGTCGGTCACAAGAGGGAACACACCCTTGCTCCAGCGAACCTCCTTCAGCTGAAGACCGATACTACGGTTTTCCTTCCACTTGACCAGGTATGTGGTGCTGTCCGGTGTGCTCTGCATGCTGGCCTTTGGTTTGGTACGACCTCGAACCTGCACAGTCGTGTTCACGGAATTCGGGGCCACCAGAGGAACAGTCAGTGCTTCGGCTTCACCAAGAGCAGGTAGTTTGGTTAGCGGGCGCGAATTCTTCGGCCGGCGTTTGTATTTGGCAAGATTCGCGTTGATGACGGCCTTGCTGACTTTCGATGCTCTGTCAAATTGGGCACCACCCTTGGCCTTCGAAAGACTTGGCATCATATCGTTCCCATCAATATCAGCCGAAATATCGAGATCGGTCGCAATCACATCCATGGGCTCTGTGTCTTCAGCATCTGGAAGGTCCGTCTTATCGTCGAGTTCTTCACTTTCCAACTCCAACTGGCTCTTTTCCTTGGTATCCGTGAGTTTAGGGATATCCTCATCAAAATCAGGCTCCTTCGAGTCAATCTTGGCGGTATCAGTATCGTCAACTGTCGGGCTCGTTGGAGCTGGAGAACTGTCCACGCGATCTTCTTGTGGACTTGTTGGCATGATCCCTGGGACATCCTCGCGAGGGCTCGCTTGTCGTGGTGTTTTGGCACCAGTTGGGCTACCTCCTGGTTCCCGCTTGTGTACTTGCTGAAGTTCAATAGAGCCACTTCCATTCGTTTGATCGCCTTGGCTTGATTGGTTGGTGATCTCTCCCTTGTCTTTCGAAGCAGGCGGGGACGATCGTGGGGGAGTCTGCTTGCGGCTGCCTAGCACAGCAATTCCATTCTTTATAGCTGCATAGTTCCCAACACTTGCATCTTTTGTAGGAGATCCGGGAGGTGATGGTTGAAAATCGAAGGCATCGCGAGACGAAAACCGTTCAGAACTTCTAGATACCGGCGCATCAGCGATTGGACGTGACGACGGAATGCGTTCAGAGCTTCTCGATGGAGCCATATCCAGACTTAAATCTGAAAACGGGATGCGTTCTGAACTTCTCGCGTATGCAGCACCGGAACTCGATTTTGACGCTGTAATGCGCTCAGAGCTTCTGTAGGGCATTGCATCACTGCTAGACTTGGATTGCTTGACCGGAGTAGTCGCATGCTCTTTTAAAACGACGCCATTGGTTTTCTTGTCCAAAGGGCTCATTGGAGGCGTTCCAGAGCCGTCGACTTGCGGAGATATCTGTGAAGCGCCAGTAATTGTCGATCGATGATCCTCGATTGGAGAGCTGTGCTTACGAGGCAACGGCGATCCATCAATGGTGACTGATGCCTTCCTTCCTCTCGTTCCCGGCGTCACAGCAGGAGATATCACAGCTCCTTTCCGGAAGATTAATTTGACGGGCTTGTTCATTTTCTGCAATCGCGCGAAGAACGCTTCAAAGGAAAATTCGGACGAGGGCACACCATTCGCGGACACGAGCGTATCACCAATGGAGACCTTCCGTTGCACGAGCTCGCTCGCAGTCGCTGTCGAGCGGGTCACAACCGGCAGGTTTGTCACGCGGTCCTCGCCGAAAAACAGACCCAATGGTCCAGACTCCCACCGCACGTCGTACTCTGTGTATTCAGCTGAGAGGTCGTCAATATCAACGTCGCGCGACGTGTTCACGCGCAGCTCTGTTCTCCTCTGGAAGCCTGTGTCCTGAGAAGTTGAAGAGCCATTGGCACCTGAGAAAAAAATAAACAGCAGAGAAAAGGACATGTGATTATGACGCTCCAGGGACATGACAATGTGACAACAGAGTGCGTACCTTGTCTCGTTGGCACCGGAGCGGCCGGAGGATCTCTGGCCGTAACAGTTCGCCAAAATGCGCCACGACTGCTGGTCTGTTTAACGGGCTGTTCGGCCGGCGGGAGCGAGTTGGCGCGCTGGACTTTGGGGGTCCCGGGCCCCAGATCCTCGCGGAGAAGTGTTGCTGAGTTTGATCTCTGATCGAGCGGCGAGTCGTCGTCTGAGGAAGATACGGTGGCAGCACGCATCCGCGCGTGTTCAAATCGGAGCAGCACGGGCTTCTTCATGGTCGCGAGGATCTTGAAGAACTCGGAGAACGAGTGGTCCTTCGAGCGCACGACGTTGACGTACTTGAGCACGTCGCCTGTCTGCACAATGGGCGAGATGCAGGACTCTGTGGCCTTGGACACATACGGAATGCCGTCCTTCTCGGACTCGAGGAAGATCACGCCCAGCACGCCGCGCTCCCAGAGGATCTCGTACTCGTTCTCCTCTAGCTCGGGCAGCTTCTCACGCACCTTGTCCGCCCAGGATGGGCCCTTGCCACGGCGTCCTCCGCCTGGCGTGTGCGAGTTGGAGTGGCTCGGGCCGTTCGAGGACGACGACGAAGAGGACGCCGAGGTCGGAGGCGGCGGCGTGTGCGAGCCGCTGTTGGCGTTGCTGTTGGAGCTGCTGCCGCCACCCATGCCGGCCTTGGCCGCGAGGTTCGATAGGCTCGTGAAGTTCTTCCGCGTCATTTTCTTCATGGCGCCGTCGTCGTGGCTGAGCTCAGTGGGGAGTCGCCGGCTGGCAGGAAACAGCAGGCCGGCCGCCAGAAAGGGAGAGACGAGAGCGCGCTTGGGGGAGGATGGATACGCCCACCACCGACAGCGAGGCGGACGGACGGACGGACGAGCGGAGGTCGGTGCAACAAGCGACTGACTGCCGGAAGCCTGACTGACGCACTTGGGAGAACAGGAGCGGATATTGGCGGCAGGCAACGGCGACCCCGCACGACGCACTCACCCCCCTTAGTGACTGCGCTAAGTACGACTGGGGCCAGCGGGATCGAGCGATCGGATTGGCTGAAATTAACGCATTCGTACGCGCTAAAGTACGATCGACCGAAAAAATCAAGCCGGTCACCAACTGCAGAGTGTGTGTTCGCATTGTTGTAAGGGAAGGCGGAGGCAAACAAACGCATGCGATTGGTGGAGAAGAACAGCCAATCAGAGACGAATGTAGCCGTTCCAAAGTCTGCGAACTGAACTTGCGATTCAACTCATGACGCACGACAGAGAGACGTACGACTGTGGCTCCTGGCTTGTATGTTTACCTGTGTGGCTTGAGGCATGTAGTTCTGCGACTGATGAGGGATTCGATGGTGTCAGTGCACGCTGGCTTCACTGGAACGTTCACAGAATTGGCAAATGGATGCGTCAATCCGAAGCTACAGGTAAAACGTGCTCACTTTCACTGGTCTGGATGGATACGACTATGCTGTCCTGTGCAAAAGAGGTGTGATGGATCTCACCATCTTCCAGTGTTCGTGAAGGCCACGAGCTGCTTTTATCCCGAAGTGGTACTCCAGTGGACTCATCCCAATCAAGGACATTTGGTGGTTGTTTTACAATACGTAACATTAGTTTCACTATCTCTGAGCGTCTACAGATCTGAGAAGAACGTTTCGTTCGCAGTCGGAAGCGCCCGTCGGCCACCACCGCCGAAATGTGCGCCTTGTTCCATGTCCGAGTCGTCACTATCACTATCGGCGTCCTTCATCTCTTCGTCGCCAAAGCCTGTGCCTTCGATCTCATCGACTTCACCGACCTCTTCGTCGTCGCCGTCATCCTCGTCGAACAGATAGCCCGAGTCCCAGAAGTGCACCTTCCGGGTGTGCGAGATACTGCCGATGAGCTTCTTGTCGTGAGAGAACTTGAGCGTCTCGACAGGAAAGTCCTCATGGTCGCCTATTAGACCAAGCAGCTTGTTGGGATGCACTTGAACAACCCTGTGATCGAAGGAGCCAAACGTCAGTACTTGATACGAGCAGAAGCGCATCTGCCAAGACTTACCGGATAAGACCGTCGCTCGAGCCTGTGAGGATCGTGTCTTCGTCGACCTTGAGAATCGTTTCGACAGAGTCCGGGTGGCCAGGAAATCGATCCGACATGTCGCCCCACGTGCCCCAGCTGAAGATCACGAGCACACCGTCCTGCGACCCACACACGATCTTCTTGCCGTTCTTAATGACCGACACTGACAGCAATTCATCGTCCAGCTCATCACTCTTGCCAACCAGTACGTTCTTGCGCAGATCGTAGACTGACAAACGCCCATCACCACTGCAAAGCAAATGTCAGGGCAATGTGAGTCAGCAACAGCGAAAAGAACACAAACCTCGTGGCGAGCAAGTGGTCCTGCGCTGGGTTCATGGCGAAGCCAGAGATGTAATCCTATACAAGCGCAGATGAATGAGTTCCAGTCGTCGCTTCCAAGTCGATTGCAAACGCGATGCGTACAGTGTGCTCGTTGTATTCGGCCAAGCATCGGTGTTGTCGCGTATCCCAGATCTTGATCATGCCCTGGTCGTCACCACTGGTGAACACGTTGGCCGAGAGCTCATGCAGTCGATTCACTGGGTGATCGTGGGCGCGCATCTCAGCCCACATCACATTGCCCAGCGTATCAAATGCGCGAATGGACTTATCCGCCGATGCAGTGTAAAGCGCTGTTCCAACGGTTTAAGCATCGAGTCAGTGGCAAAGCAACAACAACAGAAAGTGACAAGTACGTACTCTGTCCATCAGGCGCAAAAAGAAGCGCACGACAGGCGTCCTGATGGTGCTTAAGCTCTAGCACCTGCGTGTTCACGTCCTCTGCATACTTGTACCTGCAATGAGAAGCCATGAATCCCCAACGAATACGACGAGGATTCGATTGGCTGCTGCACTCACACTTGCACGACACCGGAAATGGTGCCGACCGCCAGGATGTCGGCGCTGGGGTGGAAGTCAATGTCGAAGACGTCGCTGCCGCAGAGGATCTCCTCGGGCGTGTGGTCGTCCAGCGCTCCCGTCGTGGCCATTGCTATTAACCCAATCGGTCTCTGGTTTGACTGGCAGCGGAAGCGGATCGGCCAAGGGATTCCGTCCCGAACTTCACGTTTCCCAAACAAGGGAACATTGCATTTTTTGTCAAAAGGCCTATGAATGACAGGGGGATTTTTTTTAAATATGGAAATACAAGGGTCTACGATGTGAAAAATAACAAAATGGCAGAGATCACAAATAGTCCGACATGACGAGATGGTCCTCGACGTTGACGGTACGGAGACTGGGCGGCTTGACCAGGTCTCGTGAGAAAGATTCGAGCTTGGCCTGTAAGTGCTTCTTGGCTTGATCGCGCTTGCGGCTGCCGCGGCGATGATAAGTCGGACGGCGTTCCACTTCGACCATACCAGCTTGCGTATTAGCTGCAATGACAGACTTGACGGCAGGTTCTAAGTGAGTCTGCTTGCTTTCGTCCACGACCAGTAGATTCGTGCGGCTGCCGTAGATCCACCAGTCCATGCTGGGTGCCGGGATCTTGTCCAATGATTGCCGGCCCAGGACCTTCTCCTTCACGGCATCCACGACGACCGTCGCATTCAAGCGGAACTCTCGCAGAAGCACTTCCGGCGCTGGAACGTACTTGGACGTGTTCATCTGCTTGTGGTTAGAGTGGCCACCTTTGCCGATCATCTGCACCAGTTTGTCCAGCTGCTGCATACCGGCATCACCGAGATCGACGCGATTCCGGAGTTGCTGCTGGCGGACGCGATGCTTGGCCGAGCTCTTGACTTCATGGACGTAGTTCTCGTCGAAGAACGCGAACATGTCGAAAATGTCTTTGTGCGCATCGACGCAGACCGAGTTCGCGTACTTGGTCGTGTGCTTGGGGCACGGATGAAGGAACTGCGCCAACTGCCGCTGCAACGCTGTCTCGTGCTGCTGGCCCAGGCCCGGTGGGTGCATGGTCTTCCACGTTGCAGCAACGGTGGGCGCGACCACACTCCCAATCACACTGAAAAACTTCTCGGTCTGCTTGGGCTGCTGCGGCTGAAGATCAGAGCAGGTCAAAGCGCGGTGGTTGTGGCCGGCCGTGTCGCTGTAGACCTTGTCCAGCACGTACTTTTCGCCAAACATGCTGGCCAGCGAAGCCTCCCACTGCATTCGCTGCAGTCTTGGGATGTTGTACCGCTTTAAAATGGTTCGACAATGGAGCAGCCAGTGGTCGCGAGTGAGCGTGTGCGCGCCTGTGAGCTCGGCTGAGCGCGTCTGCTCGAGCTTGTCCTGCTGCTTGTCGCGCCAGGCGTAGAACTTGGTCCACTTGTCCGAAGAAAAGTCAAAGCTCTGCGCAAAGGTCGAGGCCTTGCGGAACGCATAGCCGCTGATTGAGAGTCGGCCCGAGTAAAAGAGCTTCACAATGTCCGAACTGGACGCCTTGCCCGAATAGATCCACAGGAAATCGTCCACGGAAATGCCGACCTCGCAAGTCGCACTAACGTCCTCCGCCGCCGCGTTCTTAATCGTTGTGACATCTACACAGACACAAGCAAAGACCTATGAGTACACGTCGCCCGCCCTCTCTCTACTGCCGCACATTTGTCCACGCCACGTACATTTGCTGCTGTCGATCTCCACCGCGTAGGAAGACGCTTCGAGGCCGTCGTCGTCCTTGAACTTGAACAGGATCGTGCCTTCGAACGACGTGCTCTGCTTGACGCTGAATCGGAGGAACTGCATCACTTCATCGATCTCGTGATCTCTGGCTGAGACTGCGGGTACTGGCACAGGCACTGGCACTGGCACTACAGCTGCTGCCACTGGCTCTTGGTTTTGGCCCTCCATACGATGCGGCTGGGGAATCGAAGCCTCCGAGGAGGCGCTGGTCTTGTCCTCCATGCGGTCTCTGGCGGCTCCACTTTGGCTCGGAGCGGTTGCAGCTTCCTTCAGCTTCCTTCAGCTTTGGAATAGTGGCCCTCAGCACACGCACGCCCGAGCCAGCTAAATGCAGACGAGGTTTTTCAAAACCTTATGCGCGATTCTGTTATGTCGAGGTTTTTTAACACCGACTGAGTGGGACTGCTGTACAGTACCAGTTGCCCACTCCCAGCAACAAGCAGCTCAATTGAACCAGCAAAGACTCACTACAGAGGACACCGATGCGATGTTGTTTGCATGCGAAGACAGGAAGCCACAATGGAGAACTGCGCACGTGACATGTAGGGGATTTCTGGTTTCAATGCCTGATGGATTGTGTACCACTTTTGTACCGACTCGAGAGGCACATGATCCAAAACTTGACACGTGAGATCGGGATGTTAAAGGGATCCAATGGTTGCGGGAAAAGATGGGAAAAGCTATGAGGCCTTTGTGAGTTCGAGTCTAAAGGAAGGTATAAGCACTTCAAGTGATTCCATTGGGTTGAAACGCAACGACCAAAGATCTCCAGTGAGCAAGTCATTAAAAGTACCACTGTATTGCTGTACAATCACAAGATACTTGTCGTGACACAATGATTCGCTGCTGCCATGTGATCTGCATGGTGGTGACTGTGATGGTCCATCGCGTGATGGTGCTGCTGATGAGTGTGATGGTTCATGAGTGCGTTCTGGTGCTGAGTGTCGAAAGAGGGTTGGATATCTACGACATTAACGAGCACGGTCGAGCCGTCTGGCAGCTGGGTCTCCATTGTCGCGCGGTGGTGCAGTCGGCATCGGCAGCAGCAGACGCTGATGAAGCAGCCCAGGACGCAGAGACCGACAAACACTGCCACCATGATCCAGACTATGGATGGGCTGGTGTTGGAGCTGTTATTGCTTTCGGTTGAGAGCGTAAGGATCGAGGACATAGTGACGAGAACGTGGCCTTGCTGAGGAGAATCGGATTGTGGTGACGCAAGATCGAGGCTTGCTTGAACAGGAGATTCCTATGTTGCGCAACAAACCGTGGTTCCTGATTTGGGTGCAACGTATCTGCAGTCTCAGCCAGAGGAATGGAGGAGAATCCAGGCGACCTTTCGCAAACGAGTCTTTCGTGGTGCGAAGTCGAACACGCATGAGGAGCTCTGTGGATTTCTTGAACATGATTTGTGGGTTGTTCTGCAGATCAGGCGAGCAGGAACTGATGGCATGAGTCGTTCTGAGGCAGCAAAACAAACACCAATCTGTGCTTCTATTCCATTTACCCACGATATGAACAATTCTAGTACACTTAGCAAGCGGTCTTCTTCAACTGTTTGTCGACAGCTTTGAGGTGCTTCTCCATGGCGCGTACGAGCGCTTTGTCTACTGCTGCACGCGCACGCTCGACCTCCAGTGCGACCTTGATGTTGTGCTGCAACTGAAGGCATTGGACGTTGGAGAGCGGTTTGCCAAGTGCTGTCTGCAAGAGCAATGACGATGATACGCTTTCCCGCATCGCACGCAGCGTGTTGGCGAAATGGAAAACGCAGAGAGCACGGCGGTAGTCAAACCAAGGCCTAAAGTTTGGAGATTCTACGAAAGCAGTGTACAACCGCTTCCATCTCGACGGCTTGATCTGCGGCGGAAGCTTGCGGGGCTTGATCGTTTTGAGAAATTTCTGAACCATACAAATGAATGTGAACAGTTAAAAGGGAGTTCTCACTAAAACAAGAAGCAAGTAAAGGCCTGACCTGCAGATCGAACGGCTTCATGTAGTCAGCGGCACTCATGTAGAGATTGGATGATGTGCTGCTGGCTTTCGAGATGCCAAAGTACGGCTGAAAGGGCTGTAAAAAGCGCTTAGTCAGCTTTCGGAAGTGCTGGATGATGCAAAAAGAACACGAATTTACGGCCTTAGATATCCCCATTCCGCACAACTGCAAAGAAAGTTGTAAAGAACGTACTCTTCTCAGAACAGCGTTGTTGATCGCAGCGTAGGGTTCGTCCTCCAGGCTTGCCGTCTGGGTTACGTAGACCTCCGGTGGCGACACCAATTGACGAAGGGCTGACGCGTCTGGCACCACATATCGTGAGCATCGTCGAAGAAGCTGATTATCGCAGATGCGTGTTAGAGAATTTGTTCGTCAAAGGCGCACCATCGAGTTTTGCTTACCATCGCTCGATCGCTCGAGTCAAATTTGTCCAACGCTGTTCGGCCCTTCAAACGCACGATTCGACAGCGGTCGTCTCCTCCATCGTCATTCTCATCTTCAATTGAACCTGAGAACAGCAATCCTCTCGTCAGAGCCAGCAACAGAGCCCCAAAAGTACATAAACGAACCCGTCGTGGATTCTTTTGCCTGGGAAGGCTCCAGGAATGGAAACACAAGCGCGTTTGGCCAGTGGCGAAACGACTTCAGCACAGATAACAATTATAAATACTTCATGTGCAAAGATGCTCCAAACAGTTGCCTACCTTCATGAAGAACGGATTCGTGGTGCCAATAACCGTCGTTTTTTCTTGTGACGAATGTTCGAGATCACTGTGGCGCCTGGATATCTCCTACGTATAATTCACGCGTTGGTTAGTCAATGTACATAGGATAAGTGGCGTCAAAACACGCAACCTTACATCGAAATCGGCTTCGTACAATGCGAAATACGGTCGACAGTCGCCCATGTACTGCAATGGTGCAATCAAACTGTTTGGGATACGAGTTACGACGTTAGACACCAGTTGAAAACAAAGCTGAAGCATCAGAAACTAAGTGACCTGGTGAACGCAAGCGCTGCTTGGCTGCATGTTCGTGCATGTGGCGATAGGATAAGAAAGCTTTCACCCGTGAGCGCCATTTGCCAAAGTAGCCATAATGTGCTTTCGACACCGACAAAACTGGAGTACAAACCGATATTCTAAAAAGAACACAATGCAAGCAATCAGCAAATTAATACCGGCCAAGATCAAAACGCGACTCCGTTTACCTCAAACGCAGTGGCAGGCTCGCTTCTCTTGGCTATGAGCATGTCTCCAAACGATGGCGCTGGTGGTCGAGTTCGGTTTGCTACCACGAATTTGCCTTCCTTCACGAGAACGGAATCCCGATCTTCATCACCATCGTGCTCTTCTTCTACGTCTGGTGGTTGAGAGGAAGTGGTAGAATCTGGCTCATCACTGTCCACGATATAGTGCTCAGCTGAGGACGAAGTCGGCGAGTCGTTGGCGTAAAAGTCGGCAGCCTCTGTGTGGTTGTAGTCGACCAGGTCTGGGATGACGCACGATATGTACGTGCCTGCAAGTGGCAGCACCATGGGAGAGCCATAGACTGGATCCGGCCTGAGCAAACAGCGCATGAGTCGATTGCATTTTCCTCTCTCCAAACGCGATTGCGATGCGTCGTACCATTCATGAATGTTCTCATACACCGCCTGGAGCACGTGCCTGCCCACTTGGAAGAAGAGAGGACCGATCACACGAAGCACGCGGTCGTACAAATCGACGTACGGCTTGTCGCACACGAGCACCAGGGACTTCTGAAAGTACCCGCGACTCCGACTCTCGTCTCGCTGCTGGCGGAAGAGCACAAAGCCGTAAAGGAACGTCTTCCTGTGACAACCACACAACGTCATCTTGCTGCTTAGAGAGCTGCATTCTATAGCTGCAAATGCACACAAGAGCAGAGGATCTTACGCGTCTGGGGATTCTGGGAAGCGCACGATAAACTGTGTGTCGCCTTCGTCCTGGTTGTTGCTATGCGGCAGAGCCAAATGCGCGATGCTCTTCTTGGCCTCCTCGCCCAGACCACAGGACTCTGGGTAAAGCGCGTCCAGACGCTGGCCCGAGTCAATGTCGAACACTACAGTGGCGATCGCCTTGAGCCGGTAGCGAGGCTCCACGGCGCCGCCGACTTCCTCGTCCGGTGTCATCATGATGATGGTCTTGTCTGAATTGGCTCTGATACCTAAGCTGATTTTCTGATACAACATGTGATTGGCTAAAATACTGTCTGCCTGATCCCAGCTCGCCTCAGATGCCGACAGGCTGCGTATGCTCGACACTTATGCCATAGCTGCTGGCCTCTACACTACTTAAGGTCGCTCTTAAGCAACATGCTCCGTCCGCATTCGCGAAACTACTCGTCGTTTGGCTGGTGTCATCATGGTTGGAGTAGTCAGAGCTTTGGGAGGGGTTATCTGATACCACATGTGATTGGCTGATAATCCGCTTGTCTCAGATGATACATGAGGTCTGGGAGCGACTGGAGTCCGACGGTATGGCTTCCTCTGCGGGCTTGAGTCCCACATCGAAGCGCATCAAGGCCATGCCTCGATGGCGCAACTCGTTCTTCACAGGTCGCTTGGCCGCCATGACTGTCATCTCTGCTGTGGCGCTGGCCCTGCTGGTCACGGTCGCTAGTCCAACCTGGCTGCTGTTCTTCTGGGTGATCTTCCAGCTGCCCAGTATCATGCTGGGTCTCGCAGCACTGCCGAACATGGCGCTCTATTCGATCACGACCATCGGTGGCTATTCGCCCAGCACCAGTCCCAAGAGCCCTCACTCCACGTACGGCTCCTTCGCGATCCCAAGCCGGCCGCCCACGCCCACGCTGCATCCGGCGTTAGTGCTTTATCTATGCGAAGGGGCCGTGGTGGTCCAGACCGTCGTGCTCATCTACATTGTCGGGGTCTTCGCTGCGAGTTTGCTGGTGCTCGCGTCGACATCGACAACAATCGTGCTCGATATCTCCGCCTCGGTCTCTAACTTTGAAACGCTCGCTTGGATCCTTACAACCTCCGCCTTCGTTTTCCAGGCGCGTGAATTCGATTGTCTGCGTGGCCACGAGCAGTTACAGCTCGGTGCTGGACTGGATGATCCCAGTCTGCCTTCTAACTACTCCTTCAAGTCACTGGCCGTGCCAGTGCTTCAATTACCTCAGGATGACAGCAGCATGGCTGCAATGACGATCCCTGGCGTCGCAGCCAGAATCGATCAGCTGAGAAGCGCCACCAGCAAAGAGCTCGAGACTGAGCTGCGTGCCGAACTGTACGAAGCCGCTGTACTAAGCGACCATGCGCGAACTGAAAAGCTGCTCTTGAATGCTGAAGCGTTTCTGGGCTCCAAGCTGCAACTTCAACTCTTTTTGCTCAAGCTCTATGCCTCGCCTCGTTTGATCTGCTGGGCCTTTGCACGATCAACACGCAATCCATTGCATGTGGCCTGCCGCGTGGGCGATGTGCGCATGGTGAAGCTGCTACTTGATGCAGGAATGAACCCGAATCTGCTGGACAAGATCGCAGGCGCCAAGTTGGATCTGCAAATGGTGTACGACATTTGCTGGTTTCGTTTCAGGAACATTCCGCACATGCTAGGCGCACCAATTCACGTGGCTGTGCTCAATGGCCATACCGAAGTCATCCAAGCTTTGGCCAAGCATCGAGCGAATATAGACTTGGTTGCTCGCACGAGCTTCTTCTCGCACTCAATGCGAGTCACGCCTGTCTTCTTGGCTGATGCCGTCGACGTTCTAGAGTGCCTGATCCACCACAAGGCCAACATCTTTGTGGTGCCCGGTACAGGAAATGCTATGAGTACAACTGTGTTACAGAGAGCGCTGCTACATCATCGACGTGAGCTTGCATCACTTCTGGAAGAATGGGGTGGCGACGTCGCACTCACGCCACTTCACGAAGCTGCCGCTGCTGGCGATCTCGCAACAGTCACAGATCTGTTGGCCTGGGGAGTGGACCCAAATGTGTTGGGAGAGTACCAGATCGGACTC